>CABFOW010005450.1:9243-42508 GCA_902141385.1 Timema californicum | reverse complement strand
TTCAAATCCATAGAACGGTTTTGTCACAATCTTTTATTTAGTTTTACCATGTAAACAAGTGTTGACCGGCCTCTTAAATGTATTGCATTCTTGGCAGAATATCAACAACATGGTGTTAGCTACTTATTTTAATATATGAAAGATTTTTTCTTATTTCTACAATATTACCTTTAAAACTGATTTTTATATCCTTTAATGTGAATGTGTCTTCAGTCAAGTGGGGTATAATACTTTTTTTTTAAACTTTTACTCACCAGCCACACGTTTTTGCATAAGAACACTGAAAGAAATAGTTAAATCTGTCCCCTCGCTAGCAAGCAGACGACAAACTTTGGCAACACGATTTGGTCCTTTGCAAGAGGCGTGTTTATGTCCATCCAGTATAGTATAGAGATCACTGAAGGAGGGTAGCGAACGAAAAATGGCATAAGTTACAACGAAAATATTTCTACTTCAATCTAATTTATTCTAAGCCAGTTATGTAATTTGGTTCTAGTATTGTATTTTTAAATTTAAAAGACTACATGCTAGTAATGTAAATTACAATTTCATTTTTTTTAAATGCCAACAAATCGAATTTGGGCATTTTTTTTAAATATTGGGTACAGGGGCATCACACAGAAAATCCGACATGTGAAAGGTGGTGCATTCTCAAAGATTTTGGGAATCCCTGGCCTAACCTCATTTCAGTATCACTAGAGAATATCTAGAAAGATAATTCAATAAAGGCTTCATTCAAAAAAATGACTAACTATATTGAATGTTTTGAAACTTTAATACTGAATTTAAGTTTAGTCTTAAGCCCTACTATTAAATCAATGGATGCAAAAGTCACAGATTTCAATTCCACACTAATATAATCTCGTTTTCTTCTATAACGTAATAAAAGTCAAAACAGCCTGATTTTATATTGTTTTTCCACAGAAGTAGGTAGCTTTCTTTGGAAACCCAAAATCTTGTTGGATAGCTGTATTGTGTGCGATTCTCTGCTCTAGAGAGAATTCAGCCCCTCACACATGTAGTGATGGGCAGAATCGGATGAATAGAATCGATTCATTCAATATTCTGAATAATCGATTCTTTCAAAATCATTCAGATTAAAAAATCATTCGAATGAGAAAAACAATCGAATGAAAACAGTAGCTGACTTGACGCGAGCTGGCCGATTCATTTCCTTATCCCACCCATGCCAGAAGTGCTGAGGAAAATCGACCGTATGATTATGAATGTTTCCAGGCAATCTCTATACAAGTATTCATTTCTATTAGGTTCATTTTCAATAAATAGTCTCCATTGCTACACAATAATCGACCTTACACATTCTAATGATTCTAAGGCTAATTTAATACAAAGTTTAATTGGTTGTACAGTTTACAATCGAATAACAGCCAAAAATAATTTGAATGAAAATCACAAAATGATTTGATTATTTTGCTACATTACTACGTGGATTGTTCTTTTTCATTTCTTTAAAATTTTACCTTCTTAACTAACTAATCGCATATATCATGAATGGTTTGAGAAATATTTTTTTTTAACGTTGACTTAAATTTATTAAGTAGATAAGTATATTATTTTAATGTATTTAATAAAACATTGCCCGGCCATAATATTTAGATTGTATTATAATTTTATCCACTGAAATAATTTTACGATTGTAAGCTTATATATTTTTGTTATGTTTAGGAAACATTAAAGGGTAAATTATTTCGACTCTTTTAAACACAAAGGGAAATGTATGTTCCTTATTTAATTATTAGTCGCACACAAAAGTATTTATATTAATTGCGAGCTACTTATTTGAGAAATGCGTTTACTTTTTCACTGTATAGTATTTTGTTGTGGCTATACTTTGGTCTTTGACACTGTCACAAGGAACTAAATACAGTAATAGAAAAGTGTTGATAAGCTGCAAACCCAAAGGAATGTGTGTTGGGAGATCCGACAGCAGGGTAAAGAGAATAGTAGCACAAAGCAAAATGAGCAACTAGTAATTACTTTTAGAAGTAGTAAATATTCGATTATTACAGAGTCTTTACTACTTCTCAAAATCATTCGATTATGCCCATCACTACACACATGTCACACAAATACACCAACTTGAAAATGAAGTCATAATTATTAATTTTTTATGTAGCACCACATTTTATTACCCATTCAGGTTATACATCTAAGTACTAATTAGGCTAATGGATTAAGAATTGGGAATGTTGAATTTAGAAGAAGTGAACCAGAATTTGCACAGAGAGTGGAAAACCACCCCCAGTTTACCCAACCAAGATTCAAACCTCGATCTCCCCATCCCAGGCAGTCTAGCTCAACACAAAACTGGCACGTTAGCCAACTATGCTATCAAGAAGGCTGAGTCATTATTAATAAATCATTTAGAACTACTATGTCTTTATTCTGTGAGGTACAAGAAAAATTCATTCCGCAGTTAATTTACACTGCCACAAGAAAGCCAACAAGATTTACAATAGTAGAACAGGGAAGTGTGCTTGGCACCCATTTCATTGGATCTGGCCTGTGGCCAAGTTTTGATGTAGTTCACCAGTGACATTGTTTTCAGTACTTTATTCAAATTATAACTTAGTTACTTCATGTAGTGCCAAGAGCTCTATGTATGAGATAATGCGTCCATCTGGCAGCAGGAGCTTTCTCTTTGATGAGTGCTTGGAGACCACCATGTCGACCATAGGCTAAATGCAATGACAATCTCTGCAAACACCCACACACCTGGACCAATCAATACAATTTTGTGTCTTGATTTCAAACAAGTCCACTGCTTTGGTGCCATCTCTAATGTCTTTACAGAAGAGAAGATCTTCATGAAGTTATTGTCATCATTTATGAAATGCACATAACATATAATTATTTTTGTCAAGTGCCTCGCCTGACTGAATACAAAAATCTCTGTCTCTCACTTTGTCGATAATCTGGTCAATTATGTCATCCAACATATCACTTATTTGTCGACTAATTGTGGTGTTTGACAATGTAGTACTGGCAAGGTGTTTGTCAGCATGTCAAGAGCTGGGCTTTGCTGGGTATTGCGGCTTTCTTACAGAAGCAGTTTTGTGCTTATACATTCCTTTTAAATTGTGTGTTAAGTTTCCAGGTGATGTTGCAGTTTATTGGAAGCATACTCTCAGCTGCCAACACATTTAGGCAGATAACACACTGAGGACGTTCTTCGTTCTTAACAACAGTGCACACAAAACCAAAATCCAAGTACATGTCATATTTTCTTGAAATGTTAATCACTCACCTCCGCAGAACTATGTACTTGTAACTTCTCTTAGCCTACACATTTTTTAGTTAAAAATCTTCTCCATTATCATAAACCAACGCACTCTCACAAAGAAATAACCAAGTTCACAGTTATTAAAACACAGCAGCGTAGTTCTAATGTATGTTTATATGCACACTAAAAATGTATAGACTGAACAGTGCGTACCAAACCAAAGAATGCGGTGGCAGAATGTTATCATTTGACCTTGGCTCAGACTATTTTTAGACTGTAGGGGAGAGAGTTGACAACAAGGCCACACTGAATTTTCAAGGAGCATTAGAATCCTAGAATCCACAACTCATATGAAGGAAGCGCTTTCACAAGATAAAAATTATGTTTTCTTGAAAGTTCTATTCTATTCTTTAAAATATGTACAAACCCATAATACATCACTTCATTAATGCTGTTTCAGATGCACATAAATATGTTATAATCTCTAAAATTCAAATAAAATATGTATTTTTACTAAGTTTGCCATATTTTTTAACAATGATACAAAAAAATGATAATTATTTATTTATTTGAATTAGGATTTTGTAAGTGAATAATCATACAAAATTAATGTGTTAGTTTAGATAATTTTCCAAAATCCAAAGAAAATTAAGTTTTACACTTCTCATTTTTTATTTATGTTTTTAATGGTTCTAATGTTAACAATATATTTGTTTTTCTAAGACTGTTAATCAGAAATAAGTGATTTTATTGTCATTAGTGAAATGACTCAGGTGTTAGCGAAGTGATGTTTGGGAAAACAGCATTCACATTTAAAATTTCACTTTACTAACATGAGCTTCGTGACTATCAATAGTTTCATCACCTAACTGACGTTAGCAAAGGTGATGACACCATTTTCGTCACTAAGCAACGTTAGCAAAGTGATAACACCATTTTTATTACCAAGCAATGTTAGCAAAGTGATTTTTTGAGTTTCATAACCATAATATAAGTATAAAGCAGCAAACAAACATTGAGGTTAGTTCCTGCCTCCATTTACGTTGAACTGAACTGGTATTAGCTTAGTTATTTAAAAACTCCAAATGATATTAACGTTAACGAAGTGATTTGCAACTATCATACTCTTTACAATTTACCTGAATTTTCGTACGTTGACCAAGTAATATTAAATAAACATTTTAACTAATGAAATAACAAGAACTAGTAAGTACAGGACAAAAACACACTATGGCTAGTGGGGAAGGTTTTAGTGCCAAATTCAAAATATCATGTTTGTCCAGTGTGTGACTTTGGGGCAAACAAACATCAATTAAAATGTCAAAATTCATAAATAGTTCTTCAAACAAAAATAACAGTATTATGGGAATATTTTACCGTGGTTATATATTTTTTACTCTTCTTTTTCTTTATTTTTATATAGAAATTCAAACTTCAAAATAATTAGTTGGTCTAGTTTGTGTTTAATATTACCATATTTAAATGTTTCTATCAAGTTTTATACACTTTCTACTACTAATTTTTTGTTGCTTGTTTTAAAAATAACAAAATATTTATATAGGCAGGAGATATAAATTGTACCTCAATTTAAGAATGACCCCTACACTGTTTTATTATTAGTTATATATTATGCATGAATGTAAACTAATAGTGGTGCCACAGTAGTGAGAAATGAAGGACACAAAGTCTGGGGATTATTTCAGTGAACATTATCAAACTTATAAAAATGTTGTCAATGATGCGAAACCATATACCTCACTTTAGAGGAGAATGGGAGAGAAGTTTTTTTTTATGTTTATTCCTATTCATTACAAATTATTATTTCCATTAGACTTGAAGTAGGGCATATCAAGTGCTGAGAATTCTTATGGGTTCTTATGCAATGTCTGGTTTTGTTACAAATAATAATTCCTACTAAATATGTTGTTGTGTAGTAGTTTTAGCACTATGTTGAAATAAAATGTTCACCTTTCAAATCTTTTATGCGGCTGACAGAAGCAATATGAAGAGAGTCATGGATAATTGTGCGTTTGTAATAAATAAATAAACAAGTGACCAAAATTAATTTCACTACCAAATTCAAGTACACCTGCAGGCCACTAGAAAATGCTTACGTGTTTTTGGTTTATGGACACGATTTGTTCTCAAATTGTGACTTAGAACATGGTAGATTTTAGAAATTTGAAATGGAAAAACCATGTATCCAATTAAAAAAAAATTAACTTGTGGATCTGAGATATCCCAGATAAATGGTAACTAGGAAGACACTATTAAAGTTCAGGATAAAGTGTATAAAAATGAGAATTGTAAAAAATGTCAATAGAGAAAATTATTTATTTACGACCAATCCATATTTTTTTAAACACATGCTACTACTCGTTCAAGTTGTACGTCAATAATATTATTATTTAAGCAATATGTTTTTAATGAAATAAAGTTTTTCATTTATAATCATGGTTATTATTATTATTATTATTATTAGAAATGTGTCTTACTACCCGTTCAGGTTATAGGCACTTAAGCTAAAGTGTTATGGTAGGGTGATAGTGGGATGGAATGGAGGCCCTACAATTTAATGTGGGATCCAAACCACGATGGAGGCCTGGCATTCCCCACATTAACAAGTTGTGAAAGGTTGTTACTAATTCATTATTTTAGTATCTGCTTTGTATAGTAAGTATAATGAATTGATCCCTTTAATGTAATTATTTTGTTTGTTTTCACTAGAATTAGTTATATTTTGTTGCTGTTGTAAATAAGGGTACTCACATTGTACAAGATACTTAACCAATTTCTATTTCAGAAATCAGAGAGTTGACACAAAGGGAAAGATCAGGATTAAAGAATTTCCCAATCAGCACCTATGTGCCTTTAATTAATCAACTACATAAATTAGAACAAAAGTTATGAGACAAACATATACAAAGATTTAAATTAAATTTATTTTTTCTCTGCCTTCTCTAAGAGTATAAAAATAATATGTAATTATTTTAATATATTATATTTGGAATAAGGTACAGGAAAGGTGGATAGAAATAAAGAATAAAAGGAAGGAACACCATTTGGCTTTTACAGTGAAAAGAAGAACACAGTTTACATTGCTGCCATCGGACAAAGAGGTAATGGCTGCCTCTTCAAGACAATCGATCACTCCCCCCAATCGCCCAACCTATTATAATAGTAAAACTACCAATTTTACTCTCATTATAATCTTGAAATTTAAGTTCTTGTTTCAATATGATCTCAAAATGAAATTGATTTACAAACATACACACAAAACAGGAAATGAAGATCTGAAATAAGTAGTTTTTAAATTAACATAATAAAAATATAAAACACGTCTCATAAATATGTAAAATAGTACAGTAGGGCCCCACTCGAATGGCATGTTAGGTTTCTGACCCTGTTTAAAAGTGGAACAGAGCTTTTTTAAACTTGTAAATGCATATTCAATCTTAATAAAATGTTAGAAAGTTTGAAAAATTGCCGGAATACAGAGCGAGATGCTGAATGGACAAATGTTGAAAATAGACTGAATTAGTGATGATAAAATGGCCACCGCAATTGTCATAGCGAAAACCGCCAAAAAAGCAGAACAAACTTCAAACATAATCAACATGTATTTTATTATTATCACTGCGTCTTACTACCCGTCCAGGTTTTATGCACTTACACTAATGTGTTAATGGTAGGGTGATTGTGAGATGAAATGGAGGACCTACAGTTTAACGTGGAATCCGAACCATGGTGGAGGACTGGCATTCCTCGTGCAGTCACTGTATTTAATTGAATGTGATATTAGCAGAGCACCGAAAAGTGGCCCTACTCTAGTATACAATACAGCATATCTACTAAAATGCTATCAATAATTCAAGACTTTAATATACTAAGAAATAATCAGCAATATAAAATCTACTTTCACATAACCCCTTTTATTTAAGTGAGCCATATAATCTAATTATTTTAAGTAGCTAGAACTTTTTTTTAACTAAACTTTAGTAGAAACATATTTTCAATTTTGTGGTCATATTTAAGTCGTATCATTGCTTTGTAACAAATATTTTTCTTTATAAGGTACAAATATTATGCACATAAATGTAATAAATAATTTCCCACTAAAAAGTAATTGCAAACCAAGGAACTCACCAATGTGAGCTCAGATACTCAAAAACGTTAGCACTTAAAATGTTCAAAGCTTTGTAATGTCATCATACAATTGTGTTTTCCTGTCTTAAAAACATTCTAAAGCAAACCGAAAACAATAAACTTTAAAAAAATGTATGAAGGTATACGAAACTTAACAAAATTTGGAATATTTTCAGTATTATTTGTTCTGCCGTGTCATTTATAATGACTTAAAATCTCTTAATTATTTATTTTATTTCAACATTGTTTCTATATTTGGCTGAATTTATAATGGAAGTTAAGAAATATTAATCTTTGATTTTGCCTTTTTTCACTTTCCCTTTGTATGTGAGAAATTCTTAGCTGAAACCAGAACATGTTTTATAAAGTATAGCCTTTATCTTTACTTAATCAAGGGATTTACTGACATTGTAGCTATTTTATAGATTACTAGATAGTTAAGAGTTTATAACACCCTCTCATGCCACTTTTGAATAAATATTTAATTTATTGATTCATGCTAATAGCTTTTTATTTATATCCTTTACAATCTAAGTTATTCATAAAAATACCAAAATGAAAGTCAATATTCAAGGTCTACCACATAGTTTGAGTTTAATTGCTAAAGCTATATCAACATAATATTCTAATTCATACCAAAAACTTATTTGTGAAATTGTAATTAGTGAGCTATATGTATTTACATATAATGTCAGACACTTCAATTCATCAATGAAATTTTTTTTAAAAACTACTCATATTCAGTAGTTTATATAAGTAGAGAGCTTGTCCAGTTTGACAAAACTAAAAGCTGCTGACTTCACACATTCAAAACAATCACCCACTAACAGTTGCTAGCACCAAATATATCGACACGTCTTCACACACAATATTATGACATTTGATTTTCATACCTAAATAAGAATTTTCATTGCACTATAGACCCATCACATTTTACTTGAATTACTAGTAGAAAAACCTAATGAAGAATCAATCGATCAAACAATTAGACGAAAACAAAGTTAATCTTAATTGAAACTAGCAACATATAGTTTTTACAAACATTATCAACAACATATATTTATGTTAAATAGTATGTATTTGGCACCAGGAGTGGACAAACTCAAGGTGAAAATGATAAAAGCAGCAGGAGAAATGGCTCTACAGTGGTGGTATGGAGTAGCAAGGGCAGTGTGGAGGGAGAATAAAGTGACAGAGGATTGGGCAAAAGGTATTATATTACTAATATTCAGGAAAGGAGATTAGAAGAGGTGTGAGGAATGATGATGAATAGAGTGGCAGGGGAATTGGGGGAGGAGAAAATGAAAGCAATGATGTTTGCAGATGACTTGAAGTTAAGTGATGGTGATGACAAGGCAGAGAACAAGGCCAAGTTAAAGTGATAACTGGATGGAGTATATGTGAAAGAAGCAGAGTGTGAAGTATCTGGGTAGTGTGATTGAGGCAAAAGGAGGCATGAGAGAAGATATAGTGAGGCAAGGGTAGAAGGTAGATGGTTTCTACAGGTGTGTAAGAGACCTGCTATGGAAAGAGAAGTACCTTTAAAGTGTAAGGAAGTGTTGGATAGAACAAACTTCATACCTATAGTAACATATGCAGCGGAAACTTGGGCATTGGATAAAAGAGAAACAAGGAAAGTGGAAGCCATGAGAATAAAGTTTTTAAGGAGCATGCTACCTGTCACCATAAGAAATAGGATTAGGAGTGAAAATATAAGTTCTATAGTTGGGGTACAGGAGGTACATGAGATAGTAGAGGAAGCTAGGATGAGATGGTATGGACACGTAATGAGGATAGAGGAAGAGAGGATTCCAAGGAGATTAATGAATATGAAGTATGTAGGGAAGAGACCGCAAGGAATACCAAGGAAGAGATGAGAGGAACACATAACATCGAGTGTGCAAGTGAGAGGAGGAGAGTGCAAGAAGAAGAATGGTGGAAGGACAGAGGAGGATGAAGGTATTTTACTAAACAGACCCGGCCACAGGTTGGAAACAGTTCATCATAATGATGACGATTATGTATTTGAATGTAGACAATATTTATATATCTCAAGCGGGGTGATCCATTAGTCGGATCAAAATTAGCCAACTGGATATTAAAAAAAAAAAAATTGGCTACTTACATCAAAGATATCATCCCAGAAATAAATAGTCAAATAGCAGAGCCCTGTCCAGATGTGCAATAATATTAGCAGGAGGGATGCCACAAATTGGGCACAAGGAATGGGGCTAAAACTGCAATTAAAGTTACAATGTTTGTGTATCAAATAAAATTATATAAGTACCTAGCTATTCATTTTATGAATTATATTTAAGTATTTTCTGTTATAATTTACTAGTGTCAGGATTATGATTAGTATGAAATATTACGATATTTGCGGATAAAGATGCAGATTGAGGCCTTGTGGATGCAGGATGGATACAATTTTGGTCATATGCACAATAGCTGTGAACAAATAACTCTCAAAAATAAAACTTTATTTTAAGTAATAACCTCAAAATTGAACTTAAAATAAATAGTACAACTATTGGGGTTAAGTCCTGAATGTGCTACTTCTGAAATTGTTTTGTCAGGCCAAACTGCTTGTTTCCATATTTTGGACACTCCTTAAATCCGGGAAATGTTCCAAATTACATCCCTAACACAAGACACACAAGTTCAATAGAAGAGGACACAATGAAGTATTGGCCGCTCACACTTGGACTCAAAATCATGAAGAAGCTCGTCTATGTCATTGTCGAGATCGTCACTCTCTGCCATCTGCAAGAACAAACACAAGCAACCTTACTCAGTGCAACCTAAAACTGCAGAATGAAAAGACAAATCTTAAATATTTGTCTTCTCTTGTTGAAAACTGGTCTTGTGTTTAAAGGCACTTCATGTTAATATTTGGCAAATTCATTTATTGTTACATTAGAAAATGTAGTAAATAATGAAATATTTAAACTAAAACAGTTTATAGCCTTGACAAAATTTGATTAGTAATCTGGTACATGGGGGTAGGCTTTCTATGGTGGTGATATACCAAAATAATCCCAGGCCACAGATAAATAATATACCTAGAGACTCAGCCTCCCAGCAGTGACACTAGCGAAGCTGTGTTGAAGGACTCAAGCTGGAAAACGGAGTGCAGCAAAACCCCCGTAAGGGTGAGTCTTGTTTTTTACTTGCCTGTGTCCTAGGCCCATTAACATTTTGTCAGTGAAATATGAATATTATGTTTAATGTTGCAATAATGTGTTTAAATTTAAAATGGCTCCTACTAAGTCTCAGAAATCAGAGTGTTTAGTCATCTAATAGCATTTAGGATTAATAGGTAGAATTATTTATTCAACACCTTAAGTCAGTAGGTAGCGTGTCTATTTATTGAGCTAAGAGTTGTGGATTTGATTCCTGGTAAACTTTGTGCTCTAAAATTAGGCATTTAAGTGAATATATTTATATAGAGGGAAAACTTGAGCGCCCCATTCCGTGGCATTATGAATAAATCAATGTAACAAAATTCTTTTTACATAATTTGATTGTGAATGGCTTGTGCACATATATGCCCAAAGATAAATATTCATACTATTAGATTAGGACTTATATTTAACATTTAATGGGGTAGCCCCAATTTCCTATCAATTAAGAAATAATGAGTTCAAAATGGCCTGCCACATTTTGAAAAAATAATCAATGCAACACAATTATGAGTGTCATTTGATTGTGCTCCTTTTGTGTTCATGTGTGTCCAAACATGAACAATAATACCACAAAATTAGGACTTTTAGAGAATATTTAATTGGGCAGACCATTTAAGCTAGTGCTAGAATGTCACACAATGAAAAAAACAACATAACAAAATTGTGTTTGTGCTATAACAAATGTTAAGATGTTTTGCAAATAAAAAGTTATTTGAAATACATTTTTGTTATGTTAAAATAGTTTATATAGCAGAGTTTATTTAAATAATTCTAAGCTGTTTTTAATAATTTTTATATTAATTTGATAAGAAATATTAAATGATAAAATCAAATCTTGTTATTCTTTTATTCCCTTCTTATTTTGGCGTTTTGGTGTTATTTTACACCATCTTCATTGTTGAAAAAATGTATTTTAAATACATATTATCAGAAAGTTTGTGAAAATTTGAAATACTATGAAAGAAAAATTCTGTGGGATGACTGATCATCCCACAAAAGTTTCTTATAAAAGAATAACAAAGAGATTTAATCTTATAATTCTAAGATGGCTTAGGCAAGTATGTTTGATTAGATTTATAAATAGGAATAAGCAGAAACACCCATTTTAAAATGGAAATATCTGGAGCTATAGGTTGGCAATACTGCAAGTATGGTACCACATGATAGCTTCCATCTTGTTAGTTTAGTTTGTCATGGAGTGTTTGCGAGTGACAGTCTATAACGGCTACACGAGACTTTTATAGGCAGTTCAATCCATGGCATGCACTGTCTCACAACTCTGTTCTTATGTGGGTAACGAAGTTTTGAGAATGTCCAGGTGTTGAAACAAACCTATCATGTAGGAGTAGATGTGTTCTTACAGAGGAAAATACCACTTGAGTGTTAAATACAGTCACCCAAAGTCCATGGTGGTCCATTGTTAAGCATGCTACAGCTCGGAACCTGTCAAGAGTATTTTAAGGATACTTCAAGAGATAAATTTATATTCTTACAAAATTCAGGTAGTACAGTCTCTTAACAATCAACAAAGAGTTGAAAGCTGTACAGTCCTGATAAATATGTTGTAAAACCACCCCAAAATTATGGACAATTTGTTTTGTTCTGATGAAGCATTTTTTCATCTGGATCAATAAGAATTTCAGATACTTTGCAAATGAAAATCCCTGAGATTCATCAGCGGCTTTTTCTTAGTCCAAAGGTAACTGTTTGGTGTGCAGCCTCATCGTTTTCCATAATTGGGCCTTATTACTTTGAAGATCACGATGGGAATACAGTACCTGTGAATTCCGATTGCTATTATCCACCCACATATCAGTGCCATTCCTTATCAAGAGGACTTATAGTTGCACAGCACAAAAATCCCGTGTAAGCATGGCTGCTGTGTGCAAATTGTGTGAAGGGCACATCATTTAACAGTTTGGAGAAGTCTATAAATGGCTATTTTGCTCTCCTAACATTTACCCTCCAGACTTTTTTTTAGTTGGGGTTACTTAAAAGGAGCTGTGTACAATACAAAACCAGTCACATGATATCAAACCATACATAAAGTAGGAGATTGGAAATATCCAATAGGATAGGCTACAGAAGGCAATGTTGAGCTTCCAAAATCAACCCCAGCAGTGTGCAGTGTAATGGAGACCAATTGAAATAAATTATTTTTAACTAGAGCCAAGAGCCTTTTGAAAACTGTCATATGTTTCTGTGTATATTAAATATTTAATAGTTTTCAAAATTATGACAAATTATGTGGATGAAGTTGTGTCCAAACATGTTAAATTGTTGTTGTAATTTAAATAGTTTAGTACCTACCTCATGGCCACATTAGAAAGCATACATCAGTCCTTGATGGCTACTAAGAATCAAACATAATCAATATACACCCATGGTTGTGGTGGTAAAGACTGCTAGAATCAAACATAATCAATATACACCCATGGTTGTGGTGATAAAGACTGCTAGAATCAAACATAATCAATATACACCCATGGTTGTGGTGATAAAGACTGCTAGAATCAATCAAGGGGCCTATTTAGAAGTGATGTCCTAAAGGACGTTTTCATCTAAATCCCTTGAGTTTTTCACAACATTTTCTAATTTGCACATATTTTAAATTTGTTGCATAGTGTATATTTTAATTACTTTTCTACCACCACTTCTCACTACCTGTTTGGGTTATATGCATTATGTACTTCTTGAGCTAATGTGCTAGGGTCAAGGAAGAATAAATAATTACGAGGAAGTTTACTCGTATTTGGGTGGAGGGAGAGTTAAAAACCTTCTTCAGTTCATATAACCAGGATATGAACCCTAATCTCCGCAATGTGAAACATCTAGTGCACCTAAGTTCACAATTTTGACACCAAATATTTTTTTTTTAATATTCAGACACCTTTAGGACAGGCTAAAGATTTTTCCAAGATAAAATAAATATTTTTAAGTGATGTCTTGATAGAAAACTAACTGCATATTTGGTTTGATGAAAACCTTTTGACTATATTTTTCTCTGACTCAGATAATTTTAACATATTACCATTTGATCTTCAAAATTCATCATTATCATTATGATTATTACTATATACTATTATTATCATTTTGAATATACATCAATTTGCATAATTATATGTCAATCTGTGTTGTGAGCTGCCGATTCAAAATCAGGTCCAACTAGTGTTTTTTTACTAGCTTGAGGGATTTTATTTTAAAGTAAGCCTATTAAAAACAAAAAGTATTCAACTTTTGAGTCAATGAGTGTATGTATATATATAAAAGTGTTTCTTGATATTTTTGGAGAAAAAACCATTTGCATTTTATTAAAATTTGTTCTGATAGTAGACACCCCACAAAGTTATAAACCCAAGGAAGCCTAGATTTCTTGTTTTGTGTTTTAAAATAACTGTTGGTGTGTCCAATTCTCAATGGATGTGGAGATAGAGCTGTTTGAACCTGGTGTCATGCCACTGTAACAACAAATTTTCAACATCGTTTCTCTGTACACTTGGGGTGGGTACGGTATGATCAACAATCATCTGTGTTACAAAATCGTCTTACACAGCCCATTTATCTAAAATTTCTGTAAAAAAAAACGTTTATTACTATTGGAGCAGGTTCCCTTTGCTACAAGGAATGGTATGATCCTCCAGCATAACAGTAACTAAACCCATATTTTCTTGAAGGATGGGTCCGCTGTAGTTGTCTTGTCCATTGGCCATCAAGGTCTTCAGATCTCACTCCCTTAGATTATGGTTGGTGGGGATGGATGAAAAACAAACACAAAGTCACTTATATATACCTCTAATAAAAGTTTTTTATGCGCCAGTTTCAAACAACTGTATCTCTGCATTCATTAAGAATCGAAAACATGTTTATATAAACTTTTTTACTCAAAATAATTATTACTAGAACCACCCAAAATATTTGCTATTCCTCTTGAAACACCCAGTGTGTGTTTTTAGAGTACTAGAAGCCCAATAGTGTGACCCACAGGGAATTGATCGAATACAAGCCTTCAGAGGTAGTAAGAAAACACTTTTTATGACAAAAATCTTCACTTATCTTGCCGATAGCACAAATCCCTGATCAATTCAGAAATGTTTTTGTTTTTAAGGTTTCAGGCAAAACAAATTAACAAAACAACTTTAGCGTTGAATAAGTTTACACACCTTAACTCAGTCGGTAGCATGTCTGCCTTCTGAGCTAAAGATCCCTGGTTCGATTCCCGGCATGGCTGACAATTTATCATTGATATAAAATAAGAGTTTACTCTTTCACATTGATAAAATGATGGCTAGGTCTGGATGTTGTGCCTGTCCTAGTCTTAAGATCGATTATAAGGCATATGAAGCTACAACAGGCCTAGCAAGCCGGTGGTGAAAAATATATAATTTGAATAAAAAATTGACTCGGGCCACAAGTAGGAAATAGTAATCGGTGTAAAGAAGATTTATTTTTTCAACAATGTTGGATATTCTTTGTAAAGATAAAAACGGTACTTGCTAATTATTACTGCAATATACTAATACTTTCATAATATTAATACACAAATGTTATTAAAATTTGTTAGTTTTATTTATGAAAGAATAATAAACTATTAAAGAACAAAGAGCAGATGCTCGCCACTCGAGATATAGACCGGAACTAACAAAGAGGTTGCGTGAGACGCTTTGGTGACGTCATCACAGAAGTGACTTCACAAATCTAAAAGTGGAATAGTTACTAAACTCGTGTTTGTTATTATAGGCCTAGTTAAGAGAATGTTCATTTATTATACACAACACCCCCTCTCAAACACGTGTTAACTTTATTAATGTCTATCACGCCAAGTCCTTGTATGCACTGATGATGGCTTGGTCCGAACAGTCCTTTCGTGAGCACATCAGCTACCATCTTGTTTGTTGGAATGTATTTCACATTGATTTCGCCTCGTTCAAAAACTTCACGCACATAGTGATGCCGAATGTCAATGTGTTTGGTACGAGAGTGGTACACAGGATTATGCATGAGCTTTTCTGCTCCTTGATTGTCACAATAAACAAGAGTTGGTATTGCATTAACACTCAAGAACCCGATTTCTTTTAACAGGTTTCGTAAGTAAACTGTCTCTTTTGCTGCTTCCGTAAGAGCCATGTACTCTGCTTCAGTGCTTGAAAGAGCCACGGTGGATTGTTTTCTCGCCTCCCATGTCACGGCAGAGCCTGCCACTTGAAAGGCGTAGCCTGTGTATGATCTTCTGTCATCAAGGGCTCCTCCCCAATCTGCATCCACGTATCCAATCAGTTCAGCGCCAGATCTCTTGTAGACTAGTCCATGGTTGCTCGTACCTTTCAAGTATCGTAAGACGCGCTTCGCCGCAACCCAGTGTCCTTTTCCGGGGTTTAGGTTGTACTGGCTCAAAGAGCTCACCGCATACGCAATGTCTGGTCGTGTAGATACTGCGAGGTACATCAGAGAACCGATGAGTTGCTGGTACGGAACTTCGCTCATTTCCTCTGCCTCCTCCTCCGTAGATGGCTCCATGGCTTTGGATAATTTGCTGTTTCCATCTAATGGGGTATTTACCGGTTTGCAGTCTTGCATTCCGAACTTTTTGAGAACATCTTCTATGTACGATTTCTGTGACATAGTGACCAACTTTGAATTTTCATCTTGTTTGAATTCAATTCCAAGACAGTAGTGCAGCTTTCCTAAGTCTTTCATTTGGAAGTTTTGAGACAAATCGTCTCTCAATCTTGTGTAGGCTTCTTTACTGTTTGTAGCTATGATCAAATCATCTACATAAACAACCACGATAAGAGTCACACAACCATCATTCATGTGGTACACACACTTGTCACAATCTAATTGTTTGAGTCCAAAAATTTCTAGTCTCTCGTGCAACTTTTTGAACCACTGTCGGCCCGACTGCTTTAGGCCATATATGGACTTTTCGAGTGAACAAACTAGACGCTCCATTCCAGGGGTAATGAAACCGTCCGCCTGTTCCATATAGATCTGTTCGTCAAGATCTCCATTTATGTAGGCCATTACAACATCAAGCTGATACAAAGTAAGGCCTAACTCAGCTGCTAGGGCAGCAACTAGTCTTATTGAGCTAAGTCTTGCAACAGGTGAAAATGTTTCATGGAAATCAATCCCTGGGCGTTGGTTATAGCCCTTCGCTACCAACCGAGCTTTCCGGCGTTCGACATTACCGTCTGGCCCATACTTTGTTCTGAGTACCCACCGACAACCAATGACAGCTTTATCTTTTGGGCGTGGTTTCAATGTCCAGGCCTTGCTGTGTGTCAGAGCGTTGAACTCAGCTTCCATCGATTTCTGCCACTCAGCTGCATAAGGTCCTTCTAAGGCTTCTTGTACAGATGGATTTACTGCCTCTTCATACATCAAGCTCGCACTTTCAGGTTTTGGCGTAACCAGATTAAAATGTTTTGCTGGTCGTCCCGGCTTTCCTGTTTTAATCAATTTAGGTCGACCAGGCCCCCTCTTATTCTCAATCACTGTGCAGTCTTTGCTTAAATTTTCTGATTTGAGGTAATTCTCATTGACTTCAATAGGCCTATCAGGATCAATGGGATCACTTTCTTGAACTTTATCTACATGTCCATCAGCATTAGAAATAGGGTCTTTCACACTGTTATCAACATATAAGTAAGAAGGTTCAAAGTTCGCACACTCCTTTTGTTCATCCGAAACTTTGACAGTTTCAAAATTTTCCAAAAATTTTACATCTCGGCTTCTCAATATTTTTTGTTTTTCTGGGTCCCAAATTCGATACGCTTTCGATTCAGTAGAGTAACCCACAAAAATACCTGCCTTGGATCTTGGGTCAAACTTTCCTTTATTTGGGGCCTTATTCAGCATATATGCCTTGCAACCAAACGTCTTGAAATGTCCTATTTTTGGTTTTAGCCCGAACCAAATTTCATAAGGGGTTTGTTCTTCCAGCTGTTTTGATGGACATCTGTTTCTGATGTAAGCAGCTGTGGCAATCGCTTCGGCCCAAAAACTTGTTGGTAAGCCAGACTCCAACAGCATACATCTTGCCATCCCCACCAGCGTGAGATTCATGCGTTCAGCTTTGCCGTTCTGTTCTGGAGTTTCTGCTACGGTATGTTCTCTTCTTATCCCTGCGATGCGCATTTCTTCTGTGAACTCTTTTCCGCAGTACTCCAGGCCATTGTCTGTCCGCAAAGTTTTGATTTTCCTTTCGTGACGGTTTTCCGCTAATGCTTTGAATGTTTCAAAAGCCTTTTTCACGTCACTTTTATGTTTTAGAAAATGAACTTCTACCCAGTTAGATTTATCATCGATAAACGTTGCAAAATAAGAAGCACCACCATGAGATTTCACTCTCATTGGGCCACAAACATCTGAGTGCACTAATTCAAGTAATTTTTCACTCTTCGACTCAGACCTTTTTGGAAAAGGCGTAGCAACTTGCTTTCCTAAGATACAGGTTTCACATGTTGAAAATGTTTCTGATTTCTTAAAATTCATACCGCTAACCATGTCTTTCTGAACGAGTTTCTGCAAGTCATACGCATTTAAATGTCCATATCTTCTGTGCCACTTTTCAAGTTCACTAAGATTGCCTGCCTTACTCACATTAGCTACATGTGTCGAACTCTCACTTTGCATGTAAGGTTCGATAAAATACAAATTTCCACGTTTACGAGCAGTTAACAACACTTCACCATTTTCGACAATTTCAGCATCATTTGCATTAAAACACACGCTTCGCCCTTTTTCAACAGTTTTTGAAATTGAAAATAAATTTGTCTTAAGTGTGGGTACAAAAAGAGTGTTTTCTAACCTCACTTTTACAAATTGGCCCTTTTTATTTGAAACATTCATTACTGCAGTTCCAATGCCTTCAATGTCAGTTGTTCTGTCATCCGCTAACCTAACCTTCTGACTTATGGTTGGCGTGAGTTCCAAAAAACTATTCTTGTCGCGGCACATGTGTGTTGTTGCTCCACTGTCAACACACCACACGTCATCTCTTCTCGTTAACTTCGCACAGAGAGTGCTCACTGAAGATGATGTCAATGTCACGATCTCTTCTGCTGCTGCATGGGTTTGCTCTGATGCCATCGAAACTTGCTTTTCATTCGCCATTTTTGTCCAGCAATCGGCTGCCTTGTGTCCCAATTTTTTACAATAGTTACACTTATATAACCGTTTTGATGCTTTAAAATTCCTATTTTGATTTTGCACACCACTTTGACCTTTGATCTGAAAAACTTTATTATTTTGATTTGTAGGTAGGCCTACACAGTTTTTATCCGGAGGTTTGTTTTTATTTAGACTTCGCCCTATGGAAGATTTTACATAGAAAGCGCCCGCACCATTTAAGTCTGCTTTCTTGTCCTGTCTTGCACTGAATTCTTCTAGAAGTTTTACTTTCAAAGACTCTGTGTCCGGTAGTTCATCTCTAGCTTCGATTGCACAACGAAAATTATCGTAGCTATCTGGCACACTGTATAATAACACGATGGTTAATAATTCTTCAGAAATGCGAATATCCATTTCATTGAGTTTGTCAACTGTGTTGAGAAAATTCGTGAGATGATCCGCCATGTTTTCTCCTTCTTGCATTTTTGTGAACAAGAGTTTTTTCAAAAGTGTAGCTTTTCTTGCAGGCCCTCTAGACTGGTAAACTAGTTCTAGTTTTTGCCAAACGTCTTGCGATGTTTCACAATGTCTTATGTGACAAAGTTCTGTAGGACTCACAGCTAAAATAATATCAGCTTTAGCTTTACGGTCAGCTTTGTCCCACGTGGCCGCGTGTCTAGCGGTATCAGCAATTGATTCCACGTCAGCACCTACAGCCGCTTTAGGCCTAGGATTGGTTCCATCGACGTATTCCCAGTGGTCGTTCTTAATTAAAATTGCTTCCATTTGTTGTCTCCATGTATCATAGTTTTCCTTTCCCAGCTTTTCTATATGTGTCAAGAAGCCGGCCATCTTGAATTAATGGATGTGATTTCAGGCGGCACTAACGATATTTATGTTACCGCATTTACACTGCCCTATCACGTTAACAAAACAAATAGTCAATGTTTATCTTCTTCCAAAACGTTAATACAGCGTCCTGAACCCATAACCTGTTAGTTTTATTTATGAAAGAATAATAAACTATTAAAGAACAAAGAGCAGATGCTCGCCACTCGAGATATAGACCGGAACTAACAAAGACGTTGCAACGTAAGATGCTTTGGTGACATCATCAGAGGAGTGACTTCACAAATCTTAAAATAGAATAGTTACTGAACTCGTGTTTGTTATTATAGGCCTAGTTAAGAGAATGTTTATTTATTATATACAACAAAATTTTTCTAAAATAACCCTCCAATTTTAATTTTAGTTTTCTACTTGTGTCAACTCACTGTAAACTGTGATATAGCTAAAACATTGACAAGCATACATTTATAGATATGAAAGGCTTAGGTATAGTCTTAAACAACTTGGACATCACTCAGAAAATATTACATGTCATATAGAATAAATTTAATGCCATAAAGATATCTTCATTATTAATAATTGCACTAGCAAAACCGGAATGAGAACTGAAAAGTTACTCAGTCGACTAAAGTATACACACTGACTCTAGTATGTGCTTTAAGAAAAGCTAGTGTTTGATTTGTGCCATACTAGCTAGAAAGATAAAGAATGGTTGAGAAGCCATATTAATGGAATTTTATAAATATGTATACATTTTTCACAAATTAAAATAGCACAAAACCAAAATAAGGAGAGTTTAATACATAATGTATATAAAAACGAAGAGTTAGCTATCTTTATAATAACAAATTACTAATATTGGTAACATTTGGAGATCATCTAAAAAACTAAATCTGAATCACATTCATGTGACATAACTTTCTAGAGGTGTAACAAAATCCTTTCTTCATAATTGGTTGTGCTGGTGGTGTTTTCATTTAGAACACTTTAATAATCTAAAATGAACTGTTGTAGTTTCATTTTTGTTGATTATTAAATTAACACATTTGTAAATATCATTTCTCTCTCCCAACTGAGCTATATGACTACACGAAGCTGAGTGCCACGCCTAGTCCACAGACAACTCAACATGGCGGGATGATGTTACAAATTGCCATCATAACTTTATTTTAAGTACTATACAATGTTACATTTATATAATAATATATTACTTTTGATTTACAACATGAACAATGTTTTAGAAGCTGTATTAGTAAATGTAGTCACCATTACATGCTTCTTGTTTTGCTATATCTCTATCCTATCATATAATCTCTATTCAAACTCATCTAAAACCTTGTAACATTTTGCGTGACTCAGATTTAATGCATGCAGTATTGTTTCCTACAGAGATGATATATTATTCCTCCAGACATATGGTGTCTGGTGGAATAGCAACAAAATGTTCAAATGTGATTTTGTGAGGGCAAAATTCTGAAAAGCAATCACAATTAAACTTAACATGTGCTCCTTGATGAAGATGACTGTTATTGCATGCTACACAATGATTTTTTATCAAATCATCCTTTAACTCCTGCATCACAATGTTTTTATCTTGAATTCATTTCTGTGTGGCCTTACAAAACTGCATGATTATCAGGATCATTTAAATCATACAGACTTCTCTCAAACAACGCTTTTTCCATGTGCATCAGCTCTGGTCAGTTTTATGTGTCCTCGTGCTGAGCTTAGGTGTTTGAAAATGAACAAATCAAAGTCAACCTGCATTAGCAAATTTAGACCTTTCAAAGTTAAACATTTTAAGTCTCTGAAATAGCTTCCTACGCTTCACTCGATGCTCTATCTCTACCAAAACCAAATTCCTTTGGGATTAAACCTGATCATGAAGGGAATATACAGCACAGACTTGGTATGTGCAGAGCAATATCTAGCAGTTAATTCAAGTTGTCTTTGTTCCCATTTCCTTGGATTTAAACTTCATTTTGACTTCACGTATTATTTTAATAATTCAAGATAAATGAATGTAATTGGAATTGATGTTTGATTCCTCTTGTATTAACAAAACATCATCACGATTGTTTTCTATCATGTCTATAAATCTTAGTTGCCCAATGCTAGTTAATTGCTTTATGGAGTATTTCTGCTTGAACAATATCATTTTCGAAAAACCTTCACACTCATTTAATGTGATGTCATCATTTCTCTTATTATATTTTGTGCCTCTAAGGAACTTGCAATAATTACAAGTAATCCAAAGCATCTTGAATAAAAGTGCTTTGCTTTACAATTATTGTCCCATCCTTTAAACATTGAAAATCACTCACAATTTTCATCAAGTGTGTAACATCAACACTTATAAAAATTTCAGGTAGTATTGTTGGGTATGTGGAAAGGACCTTGCTACAGTTATCAACATAGTCCTTTGTGGACGAGCAAATTGTGAAAGCTCGCATTACTGGCCTATCAAAGCAAGAGAAAAATCTGTCACAACAATAATAGATTTCTTAGCTCCTTTTCGTTGCCAATTTGTCAGCCATCATTTATTTGATGGAATATTATACTTTAGTGAAATTATTTGTAGCACTGGAAAAGAAGGTTTTTGAATAGTCTGAGGAACAGTTTGATACAATAAAGCATGTTTCTTTTTAAAAGTAGTTGATGATGGGTACTTTGGGTGGTGTGTTAAAGTGGAGGTCTCTTTTTGGCAATATTTAAATATTTATACTCGTGCTAGGGGGAGTAATAATGGGCATGAAATGAATTTCTCCTTCCACAAAAATAAAATTGGTTCCGAGTCATACATTTTCTTTCACTCTCCTTCCTGATTTACTTGATGTAATCTATGTAGTTTTGGGAGCTGATTTGGTTCAAAATATTCATCCCCTATCAATTGGCCAGCCAGGTCTATACTTAAAGCAACATGTACCTTACATTGAGTCATTTGGAAATTTTCTCACAAGGAAATCTAGACACTGGTTGCATGATAGATGTTTTGTGTTACACATTTTAGTCAAAATCAAACATGTTTAAGCTTAAAATATATTTGAAAGGACCTTCATCAGAGATCCTAAAATCTATTTTGGCTCCACACATTTTGCAAAAGCCCTTCGCCATAAACATAATAGATGTAGTTTTGGTTTATATTTGCTCTTCTAAAAAGCTAGATAAATGATGTATTGCTTTGTTTCCAAATACAATTAGAAATAACGCGTGTCCTCCTATATGGCGATTCAATTCTGTGCGTACTAGAATGATGTAGAGAGGTCTATCCTCTTTTCGTTGGCACTGTAGGAGTGGGGTTGCAAATTACTCCAAATATATTCTTCGAGTACAACCTCATATACTTCATTGCCAGCTGGTGTTTTTCAACGTCTAAAAAGTCTGTGTCCTCTTCAGAAAATTCCTCATCACACTTATTGGGTCCTATAAAATAAAATGTGGATGCAAACAATTATTACAATTTTTATAAACATTTTCACTAAAACATCTTAACACGTTTTAGTAGATATTCTGTTTTACCCAACAAACAAGTGCCAACGTTATAGGGAAAAATAAAATACTTATAATTTTTATTATATTTACATTTAAACATTATAATAACCATACATTTTCTCCAGCAACGATGGGCACATGGGCTAAATGTCAAGCTCGTTTAGTAAGATTTACTGGTGACAGGAGTTAGAATCCTATGTGATGTACTGAGTGATTTTTTCTTAAAGTGTTTCCTAATTTCCCTCTACACAAATGTGGGTAATTGTCTTCTAAATTCTACCTTACTCAACAGCATTGTAGTTAAATGCTTATATTACAGACGGCTAGTGAGAGGTGGTGATGGAAAAAAGAGAAAATAAACTATAGCATATTATAAGCATAACACATTAAAAAATAATCTTTGCTGTAAAGTGTTTGCAGCACTATAAATTTTAATTAGGAAAAAAAAAGAACAATTATAAAATACAATAATGTAAATAAATTTTTAAAACATGTAAACAATTTGACCAATTTTAATTTTACAAATTTTGTTAAGGCTCTTATTTTAGTGCTATATTATTCTATGATAAAATCTATGATAAACTATGGCATAATTGGTTGAAAGAAACCATACTTAAATTTTGATGTAATTGAACTTAGTTTGATACAAAAAAATTTCTTCTGAGAAATCACATTTTCACAAAACATATATATTATTCGTCTTAGTTATGATATCTGTAATGTTTAAAAAATATAACTCCTTTTCTTAATTTTAGTTTTTAAAAGTAACACTAGAAGTTCACATCCATGAACCATACAAAACATTTAATTTAGGAACAAAAATATTTAAAATAAATTTTGAAATTACAATTTTAATGAAATAAATTGTCCATTTGTTATAAAAAGTGCTATTAAAATATATATACTTTTCCAATAAACATAGTTAAGTTTGGTTGATCTGAATTAATCTTATTGTTTAAATTGAGTTTAAAAATCCCAAAATCCAACATGGGAGCCTTTGCTTGGTACACCAATGCTTTACCCCTGTGTTACCCAGGAGTGCTCAGGGTCATCCATCACTCGCAGGCTAAGGCTGAGAATGTGATGGACGTTTGGAATCGTTGGCTACTTAGAACTATTAGAACTACAGCCATGGGTCAGCATTCATGGTGATGTACAGTGCTTGCCAAAAATAACAAGACACCCTTCAAAAGTTAATGATTGGAATGTGTTATTAAATTTTGATATAATCTTCTAGTTATTGTTTTACACAAAAAGAATAATAGAAATACTATATTTTTAAAAGATAAAACTTAGTAGTATCTAAATGGTGAGTCTAATGTCAATGTAATTTGATACCACCTTTCTCGATCACACTAGTTATCAGTGAAAAAATGTATTACATGCATGGTAAGGCTCTTAATTTTTCTGAAAAACTATTGAAAAAAAGGAGAAAACATAATTTTAAAGCGAATTAAAAGAAATATTTGAATCAGGCACCATTCAATCAGCTGAGGTATTTTTACTACCTTGAAGGTTTGTTAGCACTGTAGAACAAAATAATGTAGCAAACAGCTGTTGTTTCTTATCGAGATATTTGAGGATGTGTGTGGCTAAAATTTTGCTCTATAGTTTGTGTGACATTGTATGAATAATGGGACAAAAAGTTGTGTCGGAGGACATAAAGTAGCAGATAATTGGCATGCATAAGGCAGGTAGATCCTACCATGATAAAGAAAATTCAGTGGGAGCGTCAAAAACTTGTGTGGGACAGTGAAAAATTTTCCAAGACTGAGACTGTCGATGAACAACCCAAGTCAGACAACCCTAAAAAAAACTTCCCCAAGGGAGGAGAGTAAACTTGTAAATATTAGTAAGAACTATATAAAAAAGATAGTCTTAGTGATATTTTGAGTAAATTTAGGGCTGACAGAGGTCCTGATATCAGTATCATGACTGAATCACGTCGACTTAATGATGTGCCCTACGAAAACCGCTGTTAACTTATGATCAGAGGAAGCAAAGAGTTCAATGGTGTTCAGAAAGCCTTGGATGGGACCAGTCTGCTTGGCAACAAGTTGTCTTCAGTGACGAGAGTCGATTAGAGCTTTTTCCCTGCTGCAGAGTCAGAGTTTGTCAAACTCACACAGAGAAATTTCTTCCTGCATGTGTGGCCCCTGCTGTCCAGCGATGTGATGATATGGGGTTGCATCACCTCAGAAGGTCCCGGCGAATGCCAAATTGTTGAGAGAACTATCAAAAATGCTCGATATTATCAAGCTTTAGAAAATGTGATGCTCCCCTCAGTATCCAACCTGCTAGGAAATAATTAAATCTTCCAACAGAATAATGCTTCAGTTCACAAGTTGAGGGTCACCAAAACACGGCTGGTAAAACAGATTGAGGATTCGCCATGGCCTGCAAGGAGTCCAGACCTGAACTCAATAGAAAAGGTTTGGAACACCATGGGGTACAAACTGATGAAGAAAAAACCCCAGAACAAGGAGGAACTCAAATTACATGTCTTTAGCCTGTGGCGTCAGGTCACCAAGGAGGGGTGTAACAATCTAATAAACTCCATGCCGAAGCATGTAAGAGACTGCAAACATAATAAAGGTGGGCCTATTGACTAATAAAGAACACTAGAATACTCTAAAATTATTTCCAGCCAATAATGGTAATATTGATCTAATAAATACCTGATAATTTTGATGTTATGATTTTTTCGCGAGGTTTCTTTATATTTATGGTAAGCACTGTACATACAGATTAAAATGTACATTTTGTTTACTCTTAAAGGTAGAAAGCTTACCTTTTTTTGATTCAAATATGATTGAGCCATAATGAAGCCCATCAAGAGAAGACTGTAAGCTTTCACTGTAAAACCTAAAAGGAAGCAAATTACAGTATGACGTTAACTTATAAACTGCATCATAGTGTAGCCCGTCAGGTAAGTTTGCTACCTTTCATGGTAAATAGTGTGTACATGAATGACACTATACAAATTTGATTAAATTAATCGTTTGGTGTGGATATGGCCATACATTAATGCCTAACTGTGGGGCCTTATAAACAAAGGGACCAGTCGTGTAATGGCAAGTGAATTCAATTTGTTTTCAGATGACAAATTTTGTTTCATTCACTAACAACTAGAGATTATTGAACTACGGTTAAATGATGAGTCTTTTTAAAAAAAGGTTACAGAGGCTTTGTTTGGTTTTATATTGACAACTTGAATTATATTATTGTGTGTTTTGTTATATTAGTAACAGATTTTTTAAATACGTGTTTTATTTTATGTCTGTATGAGTATTTTTCACTAAAATCTTGTCAAGCAACAAGTGAGTAGTGTAGACACAAGTGACTAATTTAGTCGAGAAGAGTGGATACAAGTTGTAAATTCTGTTTTACAGATGTTTTGTTTACTAGTTGCTTGTCACACAATAATAATGTTAGTTGTCAAATGTGCTGATTGTTATGAGTAATGGCTATGGTTTTATGAGGAAATTATTATAATCTTTGATTTTCTGTAACACCACAACTTTACCAATAAAGTTGTGGTGTTACAGAAAATCAAAGATTATAATAATTTCCTCATAAAGCGAAAAGAGGTTTTCCTTATAGAGATACAAAGATTATATATAATAAGAAAGGCTAGTATGTTTATGAAATATCATATATTTATAACCTTTCTGATAACAAAAAAAGTCTTGATTTGCATCAGCATCTGTCTTCAGCAATTTAATAATAATAATAACAATAATAGATCATAATTTTATATTATATATTTTTTAACAGGCTATATGGTATCAAAGTATTTAAATTAGCTTTAGTCAATGTAGTACACATTTTATAATCCTATAATTATATTTTAGAACATATTTAACTTTTCAGATGGTTTATTAACATTTTGATGGGAAAATGTTACTGAGCCATATACATCCAAAGCTTGATATTAATAGTGTATTGTTTGGTTCTTTTAACAATTATCAAACAATTAAAAAGTTAAGTTTGGTAGGAATTGGTTAAGGGACTGATTTACATTTGTGAACCATGTCATCACATTAGAAGTACCCTGGCAAAAAAAAAAAAATCACACTGGTATGTTGTTCAGGAATGCAATAATGTTTCATGTTATCATAACAAATGAATAAATGTCAAACCTAAACTAAAACACTATAGGTTTGACTTATTCTTAAACATTCTGGTAAATGATAACCCAAAATACTAGCCATATTACATAAAGGTCCTAGAATAAAGTGCTGTGACAAATTACACAAAATATGTCCCACATGAAATACCGGTGATAGTTAAAAAAGAGAGTTAATTTGTAAAAAAAAAGGATAACTCAAGTTTATTATCTGATAAAGAGTAAACAGCGATCCACCCACCAACTACACTCCTGTCTTCTGTCATCCTAGCTTAAAGATCATATGATGTATTCTACCGTTGATGTATGCAGTTTAATTAAGTGGCTGTGTAATCTAAGATTGATGGGGCATGTATACAAGGAACGGGCGGTAAAAATGTTTTGTTGGTAGAGTAGAAAACCATCATCCCACAATCCTTCCTGTTATTCGTCTTTAAAGGAAATGTACCTGTATTTGCTTTGAGAGAGAGTGTAAAATCATTTATAAAACTGACCTTTACTACTACACACATCCAGAATTCATACCCAAACCCCCTCTTGTCACCAGCAAATCAGACTAAAGAGCTTGATACCCACCACATGCCCAATGATACAGGTGTGACTCATATTGATAAGTATAAACGAGCTAAGACACAAAACTGAACAGTTATTAAAATAGAGATAAAAGTATTCAAATGAAGGCCTTTTAAGTTGGTTCGTGATCAAATACATTTGGAGTACAATAAAATATTCCTCTATTTACAGATTTTTGAGGGAATATGCAGGCAAAAATTGTTTCTTAACTGAAATTTCAATCAGATATATAAAAAGTAAAAATTATTTAGCCACCGGACAGTCACTAAGAAACATCATAATGGTTGTGTTGTCAGATTAACAAAATACATTTTGCATCATTTGCTTCTTTAAGTAATATCAAGGGCACAGTTGTGTGGCAATATCAAAACAAAATAATTTAAAATATAAATAACTAATTACTAAAGATGAACAAATTTTTTAAAAAATAAACAATTTCAATTGATTGTGTCACATTTTATAGAATCAGGATAGCTTGTTAGAACATTATTATTAATTCTATGATATCTTTTTCCAGTACACAATTAGTGATAAAAATATTAATTATGAGTATTTTTTTTAAAAATTCCAAAGTTCTTGAAATATTGTTTTTTAAAAAAAATATGACTAAATATGTATTTTCTACAAAAGAATCCAATAAATTATATGAATATGTAATATTAGCATTGCACTTAAAAATGTATTCATCTATTGTTAAAAATATTCAAATACTATCATTTTATATAAGCATAACACTAACCTTCTAACTGAAAGTGACTAGAAACATTTGAATGAAACTAATGTTGATAGCGATTGCACCTCACTAACATATATCAAGCGTTGCCTGAGATTTGTTTTTGTAACCCATCACCAACGCTACCACAGATAGGTTTGGATGGTACTGTTATTGACCCATTTGGTCATCAAATTGCATGGTTTTCTTTAATTATATAATAAAGGAAATTGATAAAACTAAAGAAGAAGGAAAAATCAACTACTAAGAGTAAAATTGATTAAGAAAGCCCACCTAGGGCAAGAGGAAAAAATGTGGGAAGAATCCAATGCACAAAGGTGACATCTTCTTCCTTTCTTCTGTCTTCTATAGTAGAAGTAGTCACACACACATTTTAACACAAATATAATAATATTTCGACATTGTTGCCTTTATCAAACACAAAGAAGAAAGAAATGAGTACAAATAACACAAACAATGGATTACTCCATTTTGAATTTAAAGAAAAACTGCTAGAAACAAATTGTGCCAACTGTTTTTGGGAGTAAAGATAAATTCCTTGAATATGGTTAGTATTTATATAGACCTATTTAAATTGAATAAAAAAGTAATAGTAATAATAAATAATAATATAAATAATCATAATAAAATTAAAGAATATTTGAAAATAATAATAATAATTTGAAAATTTTGAAAATGTTAATCTTATAGAATGAAAGAAACTATCTTCTGTTGAGGCCTGGTGGTAATCTTGATTTGGTAATCCATTGGTGGGACAGTTCCCACTGTCTGAGTTGAGAACTGTTGCACTGTTTGGAAAATGCTCTTAATATTTTGGTGGTGTAACAGGTTTGAAAGTCCTGGTTGTGGGTACCGGCATGGATGGGTACAGGCTTGTCCGGATCTTTGTGGTTTGTGTCAAAATGATGATTGTTCATTCGCTGTCAGAGAGAGCCTGTAGTGAGGCCTACATACTCTGCATCACATGATTTGCACTTTGGTTGATACATCAAGTTATTGGTTTTGCAATTGGGGTTGCTACCGCAGGGGT
This sequence comes from Timema californicum, assembly GCA_902141385.1. Classification (NCBI taxonomy): domain Eukaryota; kingdom Metazoa; phylum Arthropoda; class Insecta; order Phasmatodea; family Timematidae; genus Timema; species Timema californicum. The sequence continues at coordinate 13,015 of CABFOW010005450.1, read as the reverse complement.
ATGAACCTTTGGTAGTCGGTTTTTCTTCTCGGATTTTCTTGGGATCAGGAAGTTTGGGATGGACTAGAATATTTTTATTTTATTTAGCACCACGTCTTACTACTCGTTCGGGTTATACGCTTAAGTACTAATTACGCTAAGGGACTAGGAATTGGGAAGGTTGAATTGAGAAGAAGTGAACCCGAGTTTGCGTATAAAGAGAGTGGAAAGCCATTTAGGAAAAACCACCCCCCGTTCACCCGACCAAGATTCGAACCTCAATCTCCCCGTACTCGCCAGCCGAGCCCAGCACGACTAGTGTGTTAGCTAACTACACCACTGAGGTGGGCGACTAGAATACCTTGGAGATTAGGTGGTCGTTTGAAAGTGACTCTTGGGGGTGAACTAAGAAGGTTTTGGATCTTAGTTAAACTGATTAGGAGTTTGTAACCACATTTAAGGATGGGGTTGATACGTTGTAGACCAGGATGGTATTTTCCTTTTACTTTAGTTTTATCAATTTCCTTTATTATATAATAATTTAGCCATTGGGCCACCTCATTTTTAAACATGCTTTCCTTTAAGTGATACCTTCTTAGGGTGGAACTTTTAGTCTTCTTCATATCTAAAATTATACATTAATATGGAGGAAACAAAGGGTAAGTGGAACTGACTAGCTTTCGTCCTAACAAACCAATAAGTCAGGAAAAATATTTTTCAAGTAAAATTATGGACCTCCCAATATTTTGAGAGGCTAAAAGATATGGTCCTTCCAAGAAACAGCAGCTGTCCATGTTTAGAGCCGCTATTGTTGGCACATTCAATCTGAAATATAATATTGAGATAGACTAAACCAAATATGATGGCTTGTAATAAATAAGATTGATGTTGTAACAAATTGTAAGTACATTTGTGAAATACTAGCAATTCTGGAGTGTGGTGAACTTTAAATAAATCAACATGTTTAGTTGTTTTTTCTATGTGATTTTAAATTAGTTTCACTGCCTACTTACATATCAATGCAAGTCAATATTTTAAAATATTTATTTTATTAGATGGGGTTCGTAGGTTTTCCCAGTGTCAGGTGGGGGACGGTAACAGCCTCTGCTGTCTCTTCTGGAATGATGAAATACTTAAGATACATATAAAGGTTGCAGTTTTTGATTAAGTCTTCAAGAAAGCATAAGGGTATGTCACAGCAACCATTAGTGACAAAGGAAAATCAGCCTTTGTCTTCAAATCTCTAGGCTAATAAGAACCATAAACTTAATATTGATGAATTTGAATTAATAATTAAAAAAGTACACCTTAACATAAAAATCACTATACTAAAAATTTGAAATCAATGACAAACTGATTGTAGAAAATAAGTTTTTTTAAGTGCTCAGTTGAGATGCAAAACATGTGCACCTCAGATGTAGATTAAAAAACATGGAACTAACAAAATAATGAAGACAAGGACTGTGACGTTTGTGTAGTAAAGAAAATCCTCTTAACAGAGGATCCACTTAGCAAATAAAGAATGGAAATCAACTCATCAGCTGTATTATACGTGCTTAGCTAGGAGGTGGTCTCACTCATTTAGGAGAAATTACAGAAGCAATGATAAACTTACCATAAATGAGTAGCAGGACCAATCCTAAGTATTAAAACATGATTTTTGTGATATACCTAGTTTATGTATGTCAAGTTAATTATTGGAAAAAATGTTATAATAAATCAAAATTCTAGTGAACTAGAGATTTAGTGTCTAATACTTTTAAAATTTCAAGTCTTATAGAAATACTAACACATTTTAGTAAGGATAAATATTAATGCTTTGGAACATATGAAAACTAACAAAAACAAATAAATGGGACAAAAACATTGTTCCTACTTCAAGTTTTTCAACGCATATTGGGCTAACTTAAACTCAGGTTTTCTAAAGGTAACAGAATACAGTGTGTTCAAGTTGGCCTGCCTTAATAAATATCTCTAAAATGCCTCATTTTAGAGCACAAATGTTCATTTCAGACACATATGAGTACAAATGGAGCATTGAAAATTTTTTAAAAAAAATAGTTTTTGGCAATGTGGCTTTGCTAGTAAGGTCAGATTGTTTGGCGATCTTAAGTCCCAACACTGGAAACAGCGATGCGCTCGCTCGCAATCTTACGGCCCAGCCCAAGTGTCTATCCACTTGAAACATCATCCCATGCATGATTACAAACCCACAGCAGGAAGAAAATATGTTAGAGTTGAGAATTAATAAATATTCCATGACTTTTTCAGGTATTTGGGAACTGTATGTACATCTCTTTTTAGTTTACTAACTGTTTGTCATGGTTTAATATGAACCATAATAATTATAGATGTTATCTTAATACAAGAGGGCATTCCCTAAAGATTGAGTCAATCCATTATTTTTTATAATGGAGCTGAAACTAAACAATGTACTCAAACCAAAATAAGATTTTAACTTTTATTGAAACAGAAAAGGAGGAATAGTTGTGAACAGTTTTGTATAGGTATTCCAAAACATTTAAAACAAAAAAGGCCTTCCCTTAACCTTAATTTGGCACTATATTTATTTATTAAGTTATTTACCTAAATAATTAACGTATAGTTAAAATTTAGACATTTTTCTATCGCATATAATTCTTGAATTCTATACTTCTTATACAATTTTTCAAACAAATAAATTAAAATAAGTAGGATCCTCAGAGCCCATAATACTCTAGGAAATACTTAAAAACATAAATAAACCACCTATCATATTTACTAGTGATGTATAAATTTCAACTATTGTTAAAAAATCGTCATTACAAACTCCCTTGACAAATTTGCCACTAGTATCAAATGTTGGCCTACGATGTCTAGAATCCTGCCACAGTATCATCACAGCTAGTATCCTGCCACAGTATCATCACAGCTAGTATCCTGCCACAGTATCATCACAGCTAGTATCCTGCCACAGTATCATCACAGCTAGTATCCTGCCACAATCACCACAGCTAGTATCCTGCCACAATCACCACAGCTAGTATCCTGCCACAATCACCACAGCTAGTATCCTGCCACAATCACCACAGCTAGTATCCTGCCACAATCACCACAGCTAGTATCCTGCCACAATCACCACAGCTAGTATCCTGCCACAATCACCACAGCTAGTATCCTGCCACAATCACCACAGCTAGTATCCTGCCACAATCACCACAGCTAGTATCCTGCCACAATCACCACAGCTAGTATCCTGCCACAATCACCACAGCTAGTATCCTGCCACAATCACCACAGCTAGTATCCTGCCACAATCACCACAGCTAGTATCCTGCCACAATCACCACAGCTAGTATCCTGCCACAATCACCACAGCTAGTATCCTGCCACAATCACCACAGCTAGTATCCTGCCACAATCACCACAGCTAGTATCCTGCCACAATCACCACAGCTAGTATCCTGCCACAATCACCACAGCTAGTATCCTGCCACAATCACCACAGCTAGTATCCTGCCACAATCACCACAGCTAGTATCCTGCCACAATCACCACAGCTAGTATCCTGCCACAATCACCACAGCTAGTATCCTGCCACAATCACCACAGCTAGTATCCTGCCACAATCACCACAGCTAGTATCCTGCCACAATCACCACAGCTAGTATCCTGCCACAATCACCACAGCTAGTATCCTGCCACAATCACCACAGCTAGTATCCTGCCACAATCACCACAGCTAGTATCCTGCCACAATCACCACAGCTAGTATCCTGCCACAATCACCACAGCTAGTATCCTGCCACAATCA
>CABFOW010005449.1:0-42526 GCA_902141385.1 Timema californicum | reverse complement strand
ATTATATAGTAGGATATTGGTAAGAAAAAAGACCTTTCAGAGGTAAACTCCTACCGTGAATGAAGTATATACACTAGATCATGAGCCTAAAAGTACGTACAGTCATGTAACAGAACATCGTAACGCAACACCGCCGCATCCAATTTGGACGTCACAGCTTAACAACACTTAGTAGCATCGTATCGCGACATAGTAACACCAGTGCGTCCCATCTGCTGTCGGTCTTTTGGCACCACATCACAGAAATGTTGCGCGCTCATGTTACAACACCTATTTTCTGTTTGGACGGGACTATGCAACATCAGAGCATCTGGGCTTGTAGTTAGTTATAGTTCGCGATTATGGAGTGGAATGAAAACAATATTCTACAATTTATCCAACTATACTGAGAAAAGGAAATTTTATGGAATACTAAGCATCCTACAGATTAAAATAAAGTGGAAAAAAAACTATACTTGGGAATAAATTGCCGCTACTACAACAGCTGATGAATCCAAGAGAAAAATGAATGATTTACTGTCAACACTTAGGCGTAAAAAGGGAAAAATAAATACTGCGACGGCATTATGTTCGCGTAAGTTCGCGCAAGTGATAGGTTAAGATGTTTTTTGCATGCCCATACTACACCAAGTATCTTCAGCGCGCAACAGGAAATTGTTACGCATCGGTGTTACGTTACGATGTTCTGTTGAATGTCTATACCGACCTTAACGCGCTACTCTTGTAGTAGACTAGACTGCCGATGACAGGGAGATGGAGATTCGAGTACCAGTTGGGTGTACAGAGGGTGATTTTTCCAAAATGGTTTTACACTCTCCATCCACGCAAATGCGGGTACGCTTCCTTTAAATATAACTTTCCTAATCGCTAAAACCATAAACGTAATTAGTAGATAAGCGTATATACTGAACGAGTAGTAAGACGCGGTGCTAAAAAAAACAGTGACCTATCCAGTCATCAGCAAACAAGACAATACGATACCAACGTTTTTGTCAGCGTGCTCACCAGTGCAGGGTTAGAGATACACGTTTGACTATTCAAGTTTATTAATGGCTATTTTCTGTTCCAAAAATAACTGACCCATTTATAGAGAAACAAGGTGAAATTAATCCTGAATCTACCTACAACATGTCTGTACTTAATATCAAGTATGATACAGCGGTGTGTGTATCACGCGTGACGTAAGAGAATATCGATAATATTAAAGAGTTTAATTTCGCATGAGGAAGTGTGTGAGTCAAGTCCCTTCAAACACAGATGTAACCATATTATAGCAAACGTTTCCTAACAAACGTCTGGTGTGGTCTCCATGACGTCAGCCAACCACATTCAACCCGGGAACAATATACTCCGATTGTACACTATCGGCGCGTTCAGGTTAATTACAAACTAAATTCAAAGTAAACAATATTAGCGCAAGGTTCAAGTTCAATTACCAAGACATGAACATTTTCAAATTTAAGTTCCCCTCAAATCAAATGAATGTCACTCACGCAATAGACTAGACTGCGATGACAGGGGGATCGGGGTTCAATATCGGTCGGGTGAACGGAATGTGGTCTTTCATACACGGTTTTCTACTCTCCCTCCACGCAAATGTAGGTACACTTTTTCTGAATGTAATCTTTCTCACCCCTTACTCATTGGCGTATTAGTACATATGTGTGCAACCTAAACTTCTAGTAAGACGCAGTGCTAAAATATAAAGGGATGTATATAGAGAGACTAGATAGTTCAAGTTCTTGTAAACTATAACACCTATAGACTCTGCAGCTTGAGTAAGTGTCATTCATACTGGTCAACACCCCTCATCAACTTTTTCCCACCCATATGGAGTAAGACATGAAATATTGTCCACTTGGTGTGTAATTGCCTGCCTTTCTTTGTAAAAAAAGACTCTTCCTACATTCACTTACATTTCCAATGTAGCTTGTCCTGTCCTATATTAGCACGACAATTTTCTCAATCGATAGCATTGCCGAATCAACTTCACCTCTTTCCATGACCAATAACGCAGTTGTGAACTTTGGAAAGGCTTCCCAGGTTTCCCAAGCAAGTTTCTTTCCCTTGCTGCTGAACTGTGACACTGTATCATAACCAGTAAAGGCATGGAACATTGGTAATGCAGCTGATCTCTCTGGACCCAAGGCTGATTAGAAGGTATTTTGTAAAACTCGTCACATGTATTCTTGAGCCATTGCCTCTTTTAATCCATGTAGTATTCTTGGGACTATCTACAAAATACCTGTACCAAATTATGTCAGGCCTTTTGGTTGGTTGAGCATAAATGTACATCATTCACATAATCTTGGAATATCAGTGCACCTTTAGGCTGAACCATGTGAACAATTGCAGCTCTATCCAAGATTAATGCATTGAATGGAGTCAATCCTGATAAAGTTGTCTGCTCAAATGCCAAAAAGAGGCACAGTGTTAAATCTGATTTGGAGGAGCATAAACAAATGTCACCAATTTTCTTCATGCATAATTAATTTGATATAATTTATTTGCTTTTATGTGGTGATGTTAACTAAACTAGGCTAGCATTAGTTAAATACTCAACATTATTAATTAAAACACACTGGGATGGAGGTAGGAAAAGGGGGGGGGAAGTTTTAGAGAAGCAGGCAAGTAAATCGTAGTGCCCCTTCCTACCATCGATTTCATCCCACCCTCTACCCTACACAACAGGTTACAACAGTTCAAACGTGTAGGTTTAAGAACCCACATTATGATAAATATTAGCAACTTCACATAAAAAGCATTATAATTTAAGGGTTCGTGTATAGAGGGTAGGGTTAGTAGATACCTGTTAAGTACCACGCCGTAACTACACACTACTGGTGTTAAAAGAAAATTACACTTCATTGTGCCACAACAATAAACAAAATAAATTGCTTCATATCTCGGTAACGGTTACTCCTAAGCAAAATATGCAAAATACCATTTTCGTAGGAAATTAAATTATCTATAGCTTTTGTAGTTATACCTCTGTCGTATGAGCAGACATGTTCATGGAAAATGTGAAAAACTTATTGTTACCGCTTATTAAGGGGGTATTGGCCCCTCTAGAGGGGGCATTGAGGGGCATCGTCCCTAAAATCATTTAAGGGGGTCAAATCATTAACTGTATCAAGTGGCTTGCTTTTATCAAGTGCAAGGTCCATGCATATAACCTCCATACTAAGAGGGAAGCACAAGAAACAATAATTTATTCATGTACTGACACTACAGCTCACACCATGATTCCAGCCAATTAAAGCGACGGGTTACGCGAAGAGTTTGAAGGGTTGAATTAAAATAGTATGAAATGTAAATGAATGATAGGAATTTAAAAAGTTTCTAGATATATGTGCTGCTCACACTACTCTACAGGAGACCGGAAGCCTTCGAATGACTATTGTGGTCACATTTAGCTTACCTGAGAAGGTCTTTGGGACGTATGAAGGACTCCCCTGGGTCGATCATATAGTCTCCAAATCACTGGTTCGCTTTTAAATGGTGACAATTTTTTTTTGTGCTTCCCTCTAACTTAACGATTTAAAATAAAGTTTTATAAAAATAATTATTCTTTTGCTGTTTCATTTCTTTTAAATACGTAATTATTTAAAATTATGATAACGCACAAAGTCGTTTATTAAATGATTTCTTACATTTTTTTAATGCTTGGGTGAACGAGCAGGACAATGTTTGCCCTTTGAAATTAAAAAAAAAATAGAAAGTAGGACACGCATGCAGGCGTGCGTTCTGCGTCTAGATGGATACCAGTTTCACGAGGTCAGAGGTGCGTGCTTCGGCCCGGTCGGACAGATCAATGTGCGTTGGAAAAATCCACTGTTGACGAAATGCAAGGGAAATAGTGCGTGGCATAGATTTTTTTTTAAGTGCTAGGTTCAAAAGTTAATTTAGAAACGTTCCAATTCACCAGTATATTTGAAAAATGTTCACGAAAGAGAATCAAACCGCGGGCCTTCTTCGGCTTAGTATGTATCCGTTCTAACGGCTGAGGTACCTACCCAGGTTCTTATTCATATTCAAAACAAACCTCTCACAATTTTGTAATTTTACATATTAACCTAACTTCAGAGGACGGGAGAACACGAAAATCCTCGGGAAGTTGATTTTATTTTAGTGATATACAGGCACTCAACTGGAGTGAGCCTATTAGCGCTTGAAACCGTACTTAAAGTGAGCAAAGAACCACTCATAGAGCCACTTGTTTCCGTTATTCATGTATACAAAACCTTTTAAGTGCTTGGATGTCTTAGATTAAATGCCTCAAAGATCTTCTGCACGGCCAAAGGCACGCTAAAATGAACTTATTTGTGATGCAAGCTCGCACGTTATCATGCAAGAGATAAACGTCCATTTGCGACATGTTGCCAAATTTTCAAACGTATATTATAACGAAGAAGTGAAAATTGTATAATACGAAGAACCTTGACTTGGCAACGCTGTAGTGCCCCCCCTCCTCCCCTCCTAAGTAAGGGGAGCCTAAGTTGACAGGTTTTTTTCTTGCTACGATTACAACCACGAGGAATGCTCACTGGTAGATTATGCATTTGTAAATGTTAAAATATTTTTTTTAACTAAATCAAAACATCCTTGTATGTAAGGAGGAGCAGGGGTGCAGTAGAGAGGTGTATAGGGGGACGCGTCCCCCTCGGTATTTTGAGCAAATGGGACACTCTTAGTACAAAAAATTAAACAGACAGTTTTATTCAGAAAATTAAATATCCACGTTTGCTGTATTGCATTAGTGATTAAGAAAACTTTTATATAGGACCTTTAGAATGAATTACATTGTCAGATTATTCTGTTTGTGCTACAACTTTATTTTTTAATTTAAAGTGAAATGGGATCATTCCTTCACCTCTAATAACCAAGAGCTAGAGTCATTTGATACATTAGGAGATTTTTTGTATGATCATTCCCAGAAATGTGTTGAGGGGTAGATGAAAGGTTATTTTGGAGTACATTTAGGTATTATCCTGAGTCACTGTTAAAAGTTTCTTGATTTTTGACAAGTAAAATTAAAAAACACATGTTGTAATAAAAATTAATGGAGTGAATAAGTAAAGATATAGTGAACAAATAAAGGAAAGTCACTATTAGATCATAAAGAAAGCATTTGTCGTCGATAGTTAAAAGGAGGATATAATCAAAACTTGGTTCAATAAATATTATTATTATTAGCACCGCGTCTTACTACCCATTCGGGTTGTACACACTTACGCTTATGTGTAATGGTAGGGTGATTGTGAGATGAAATGAAGGACCTACAGTTTAACGTGGAATCCGAACCACGGTGGAGGCTCGGCATTCTCCATATTCACAGGATGTCTTGTCAGAGGTGAAGGAAGGGTTTGGTAATCAGATAAATCTGTGCCGGGACAGAGGATTGAACCTCGGCCGCCAGCACAGAAGTCCGACACCTTACCCGTAGACCACCATGTCACCTTCAATAAATAGTTAAGTTTAAAAAAATGCAGCACTTGAGAAAATATTAGCTATTTAAGAAAGTTTTTTGAAGAATTTGAAAATTAAATAAGATAATATTGTCATTTTAAGTTGTTCACCATGCATGTCTTCATAAAAAATTAATAATACATGAGATATACTGTTCTACATATTTATATCATCAATTCTGAGAAAGAAGTGTAACGGTGCAATTGGTCCGAGTTATATAAAACACTACTCAACCCAAGATTTCTGATATTTTCCCACTTTCATAGGAAGAGCTGACAAGAAAAGTTACTAGATCTACTTTCATGTCAAATCAAGTAATCATCAAATATCATTTTTGATAGGAAGTAGCATTATCTAGAAAATAACACTAATAATATTAGTAAAATGTTATTTTTATTGACAGAAAAAAATATGCGTTTATAAAAAATCCTTTGGAAATAGAAATGTAGACTTCCGACTTGAGACGAACCCGTGTGGTGTATCTTGCAGATATTAACCTCGTGGCGATGGTTGCTTGTCACACGACGTGTCACGTCTACTCGTCGGCCGACTATGTGATCGACCAATCCACCGACTGCGGCCGAGATCTGCAGAGAACGAAGACTTATAGTTGTCACCGTAAGTGCATACATTTTCTTTTATTAAAGGTGTAGTTAACGTGTACTTTATAAACTTATTGATCAACGCATGACTTACTCAAGATACTTGAAACTAGGACAGTTTATACTAAATACGAATTTCACGAATTTTTACTACGCGGATTCGTAGATGCGCGGTTACGGTACCTTGAATTACGATTGGCAACGCCATCTATCAAGCGCCACTTTAGACATAATACCTGACACCTAGTATGCTGACCCACACAGTCGATTGTGTAGTCGCTATTTATATATTTATATATATATATATATTTATGTACCCGATAAGACATTGAATATAGTTTAATTTAACTATAATTTTAATCATTAGATTAAGGGCCAGTTTCATAGTTAGACTTATTATGCTTCAAGTGTGGTGCTACGCTAAATACAGGACGACTCCAACCTAGACAAGAATGGAATGGGCCAGTTTCATTTCCGAAACTAGCTTATTCTAATCGGGTTTAGGTAGGTGTCGTATTTGATTGAGTGTAGCATCGCACTTGAAGTGCACTAAGTCTGACTATAAAACTGGTCCTAAAAGAGCGACTACCCCTCCAACTTTAAGCCTAAAGGGTGCATTGTGAAGTTCCTCCTTTAATGTGGTGTCTAGTTATCATTCAGGGGCCAATTATAATCTACAATATTTCATCAAAACAAATATTCTTCTTCCTGTTTCCTTATATGAGTTAAAAAGTAGCTAAAATTAAAAGTCAAACCCTGACACTAAAACGTGGGCAAACTAATAATAACTAGACGTGTTCTTGCGCCAATAGATGTTAGTCGCGAAATGTAAGCAAGATAATGTAAGAGCCAATTTCAAAGCCGATTAAATTAAATAGTATATCTAAGATTACGCCTTAGCCAGAAAACGCGTTAAGAGGGTTTCCTGCATCTTTCACTTGCCAACAGAGAAACTGAGACCAGTGAAATAATTTTAAGATAATAATTTTGTAATGTTGTTATTTTTAAAAAAAATATGTGGAAAATGGGTTCAGTGATTTCTGTTATATTGTTTCCTTAAGTAGAATACAGAAAACCACAGCACTAAGCGACGCCTGGTTCAAGCTGTTTTACTTTCTAAGTTAGGTATTATCCGTAGGGTGAGACGGGCTCCTAAACTTGCAATATCAATTGAGGTTAAACACCTTAGCTCAGTCGGTTATTTGTCTGTCTACTGAGCTAATGGTCCCGGCTTCGATTCCCGGTATGACCGAAAAATTTATCTTTGATGAAATGAGGGTTTCCTCTTTCACAGTGATGAACTAACGGCCAGAGGCTGGATGTTATGTCTGGTCCATATTTAAGTTAGTTTATAAGTCATGTGCTAAAATAATCATCGGTTTAGAAAGCGCAAGGAAATACCACCAAAAATATTTATTCATATGAATTGAGGACGGAGTGCACAGAGAATATATATCAGGCCCAATTATAAGTATTGTTCATTTATATTATCAGTATTAGCACTAGACTATTAAAGGTATATTCTTGGGAACAAAAGAATTGGACCTATATTTCTGTGGAGGAAGGACGGAGGTACTCTCGCGTTAAAACACATGGGAAAAACCACCACCCCAATGCACCCGGCTAAGATTCAAACCTAGACCTCTCCATCACATGAAATCCAGTTTACTTCAATCATGATGCCTTAATTACAAGATCACCGGTACAGGTAGCATCCATTCTATGTAGTCGAGATTCCGACGTCAGCGACTCCCGGATTCGACATGCACTTACACTGGAATAGCGGTTGCCTCTAGAGACCACTGCAGATACGGCCCGGAGATAGGTCGCTCTCCCTCGGAGCGTCGCGTGGCCGGAGGGAGTGATTATGCGCGGCCCCTAAATGAATTGTTTTTGTCATTAAAAATCGGGATGGCGGCCATGTGGAGGTAACGTTGTTAGCACGACCCGCGACTTATTAACGGAGGCATCAGATCAACGATGCTTTCATAGTCGTCGACTGGGAAGTACAATACAGCTATTGCACAAAATATAGACACAAAATTTAAATATATCATTGCTTTAAATGCATAATAAAGTCCTTCAGTAAAACCAGTCAGAGTGAAACGGTTTGTTTATGTGAAAGCTAGATCCAATGACTTGAAATAAAGTATTTAAAGTTATATTAGCTCAATTGGTACCATGAGTTTCTACTAGTCTAGAGATCACATATTTATTTCTTATTGCATCCATTTTTTTTCCATGACTGAAAAAACGTGGCTTTTCAACTCATAATTTGAAGTAAACCTCACTAAAAAGCATAAATAATAGCTTTGGCTATTTTATTCCTCTATAGTATAAGCTACGCCATAGTGGAATAATGCAAGGTAAGATTCCTTCCTACCTTACAGGGTATATGGCGTGTACAAGAGTACAAAGCCTACAAAAAATAAATGGCACGGTGCATCACAAACTTTCTCGCGCCTTTATCTTAAAATGGAGTAATTTGCTTAAAAACCGGAAAATTAAAGGTACTGTCCACGTCCCTATGTAGGAAAAGACTATTTGCAAAAGAGAAAATTAAATGTAATCTTTAAAACAACTAAGGCAATAAATAAATTTTAAAATATTAGTATTTTAAACCAAACAGCCCCTGTGTATAGCAACAGACTGAGTACACAAACGGATGGAATCGCGCTACAAATTGATTTCTTCCCGTCGATCAAAGACAAGGGCGGTCCCAGGGCTTGTTGTCGAGGGGGGCGATTGATTTTCATAAAGCTACTTCAAGTAAAGATTTAATAACTTCAATTAATCAAGTTTTTTATTTATAATTTAAATAATAATAATAATGCTAGTTTATAGACATTATTTTAATTAAAATTAAAAGAATAAGAGGTATTATAGGAAAAAAACACAATTTTAATTACCTTAACAAATTTGTAATTTTAATACAAAAAGCATAAAACACAAAAGTAACTGTCACAATGAAAGTAATAATTATGTACATGGGCCTAAAGTGTTTCAGTAGGTATTAATAGAAAAAAATTATATTATATTTTAATACAAAAAAAAATGTTATTGTACTAACTTATTGGATAGTTTAGTTTTAAGCCACTTGCTTTTCTCCACAGTAGAACTAAGTTGAAAGAGTATTTATTAAGTTATTTAAGAGAAAGGGCAAGGGAGGAGTTAAGAGTCAGTCATTCTTTTAACATTAAGGTAATGATTTCAATATTCTTGGTTATTTTCTTTGTAATGGAAACTCGATAGCCCCCTGATTAAAATATTTGGAAATCTTTTTTACAATCAAACCGAGCTTGAGAACATAGTCTAGTAAAATAAATGGTACGGTGCACCGTTTTGAAAAGAAATAATTGATCTACACATTGTTGTAAAAACACTACACCAAAGATATTAATGAAATAATGTGCACTGCTACTTACTTACTCTATGTCATTAAGTGCTAGAAACACTGTTACAGAAAAATTGAGAAAAGATAAATATCTTCGTCCATCAAAGAGCATAAAAATCAAATTAATTATCAAAGACCTGAATTTAAAAAGTGTGTGTGTGTATATATATTGTTTCGGGCACTAAACTTGACTTATAAGATCAAAAGTCAGAGCGTCCTACGAATGGTCATTATCAGATCCTAGATTTTGATGGAACATCGGCTTGGGGGGGAGAGGGAGGGGAAGCCATCTGATTAACATCATATTCCCTCACGATCATAGAACTTAGTAGACTATTTAAACCTCCATGTAAATATTATACAAAAGTTATTTCAGCGGTATCCCAAGTCATATTTTTCCTTAAGGTTTGTATTTTAGAAATTATTTGGCCATCCATTCTTAAGACCCTTTATGTGTGAATAAACCCTGTTAACGATACCGTGGTTATATAAATGTATAATTTAAAAACTTTTTTATCATATTTTGTCATTTTTTATTTTTAAGTCATATTCCATGTATAGTGTCATTGTTTAGTGATTTTAAGGCATTTGTTTTGAATATATATATATATATATATATATTCAAATATTATCAAAGTTTTGTAAATATATGATCACTAAAAGATTAGATTTGTCACCGCAAAGGTGTTCAGAAAAGAATGCAGACTTCCAATTGTGTTCATTCTTCAGACCCTAATTGGCTGGTTGGAAAATGTACATGGTTACCCCAAAACAACTAAACCACAAAGGGTTGTGGTGGTCATTGGAAGCTATTGCTTCTAAACCAGACATCCTTAATTGTAAATCAAAGTCTATCTTCAGCGGAAGTCACGAGTTTGTTGTTAAAATAGTGATGTTGAAAAAAGCGAGAAAATACTAGTTTTTTTGCAGTTTTTATAGCAAAACTTATTTTAGTCGAAATAAATCAAATATTTCTTCCATACATATATAGAGTTTAATTTTCTTCGCATAATGATATCAACAGTTATTGAATATCTGTTATTGACTTGGTGGCATTAGGTGAGAAACTTTTTAAATGAAGATAAAAAGTTGTCAATAAATTTCAGGACACCCTTGACAGATATTCAAAAACTGTTGATATCACCATGTAAAGAAAATTAAACTACATGAATGTATAAAAGCAATATTTGATTATGATCAAAAAATATTTTGCTATAAAAACCGTAAAAACACTGAGTGTTTCTCCCGTTTTCTACATCCCCCACTTAAAGGCGTTTCACTCCACACATCATTTATCTTTTAATTTCAATATGTAAAGTGCGTGTTTGATTTAGTCGTATATGTTTGTTTCAGTTTCAGTTAACATTTTTGGGTAATTTTTTTTCGTAAATTTTAAATCATTTTTTAGCATTCTAAGTGTAATTATATAGTTGATGCTTTAATAATCTTCAGCGCATCAAAATCTGAGGCTTGGTCATTATAATATGCTAGAATCAGCGAAGAAAGAATGTGTCAACTGTAACTGACAAAAGGTGTTTCAGGGCGAAGCTTCACTTAATGATAAAGTCAAATTTTATTTTTTATTTTTCTTGTGGCTTAACCAAAAGCCTGATTCAGCAACAGGTAAGGCATGGGCGGTAGGTAGCAAGAGAGAGGAAAAGGAACGGAAACTTTAGAGAATAAAGGGAGAAAGGCGATGGATTTCGTGAAAGGGTAGTTATAAAGCCATCTAAATCCTCCCTCAAAAAAAAAATTGCACCTATCGAGATTTCCCGCGTTGGTTTGACGACATCGAACACAGAAAATAGTAAGAGGGGCGGGAGGGGTGAGGGATAAAGAGCTTGGATGAAAGAGAGGGGTCGGGGAGGAAGAGTGAGATGGAAAATCGCGGGGGAAGGTGACGATTGGAGGGCTGAGGTAACAGGGGGGAGGAGAAAGAGATTGGGTACCTGTAGAAGCGCACCATTTACACGCACATAAATACCTTCTACATACCTGTATATTAATATTAAAGAGTCGGAGAGCACAAAACTTGGTGTCAAATTCTTTACCGCCGGCGCCACGACCACGTTTGGTTCAAGGGACGAAGAAGGAACTGGTTGGGTTATTTGGTCATCTATCAACAAACGAAACGCTTCCAACTGAAGATTACCTTTGTTATGACAGGTTGGTGGGATTATTTAATAAATATCACTAAAAATATATATTATATTCTACTCGGATAAATATATTTGAAGTTTTATCAAAAGATATTAAAAAATCAAAATTAATATAATACTACTGCCTTTTAATAAATCAAACTACTGATAATTTAACTATAGCCGGTTTAAATCAACACCCTCACAAACATTACTATCAAATTTATTTTTATTTAAATAGGTTAAAAACCTATAAAGATTTTCGTTTGTAAAAGTTAAAAGTAAAATACTTTTGTTTTTTAAATCTATCTCTTTTAAATCAATTAACGTAGATTTAACATATAATGTCTTAAATACTAATTTTACAAATATTATTTGATTTAACAACTATGAATTTAAACACAAATAAGTAATGAAATAAACTTGGGACACGTTTTTATCTTATACTATTTTCACTATTTTAAAAATACCAAACTTACTGTTTTAACAAAGTTTTCCAGAAGATATTCTAGTTTTTTCAAACAATTTAATGAACTAAATAAGAATAGAAAAAACTAAATAATTTACAAGTGAAAATTCATGCGTGATTAGAATAGGAGGATTTTAGATTAATGGAGGAATATACACTGTCAAAATTTCACAAGTATTCTAGTTTTTTTTTACAAAGACAAAAAATTGATTTACTGTTTCTCCAAGTGCGTAAAGGCTCATTATTTTGTTATCAATAAATTTTGTTCATAAACCAATATACATAAATACTGGGAAGCAATATTTAAAAACTTACATTTCTGATTTGGGAAATTTCCTGGTGTGATTCATTTATGTTTGTTATTATGTCCTCCCTTAAATAACGTAGCTAAATAGTACAAGTATTCAGGTTCCACTGGGGATAAAATCTGGTTCCTTCCTCTACGGGTACCCAGGCCAGGCAAACAATCCAGACTAGTCTCCTCTACGAAATCAATAGGCTCCCCCACGTTTTTTTTCTTTGTAGCGAAACCAATTAAAGAATCATCAAAAGATAGTATTTTTTTAAATATTTTATAATAGTTGAGTGAAACAATTTACTGGGGATTCAAAATCAAAGGTGTCGTGAGGTCTTGACACACACCCTACCCCTTTCACCCCTTCCTTTGAAACTTCATAAAACAATAACAAAGTTGAAACTTACTTTTAACTTGAGTTGGAAAACTCATTAATTGGCAAACTTCATTTTTGTATCCATGTTTCATTACAAGTTTATTAAGAAGTTGATTAAGGGAGGGAGTGATTGTTGGGAGGGTAGGAGAACTTACCTGGCATTTGTGTGAAAAGAAGGTGAAATTCTCGCACACATGACCGCACGGTCAAGGGAGTCAGACTCGTATCATTTAAGCTCACCTTTGACTGAAATATCAGACTTCAAATTCCTGCCGGGTTCTCTAGGAATGATTTGCAATAATTACTGTATCACTTTGGTTTTCCTATCAACTCTTACCGCTAAGGTCAGCGCATTTCCTCTTAATCAACGTCCTCATCCACACCCCTTAGCGGCGTTGCCTATTTGGTGAAATCGAGGCTATTTCAGAAGCGGGTTGCATCTTAAGGAGTCGCCTTTGTAAACGAGAAATTGCCGCGCATACGTTCAGCTCTAACGCAATATTTAATTCTACAATGCTTTATTTCAAAATATTGTTCACGTCAAAATAAAGTGGAACAATTACAACAGGACTCTTTTTCTTAACAATCATATAGTTTGAGTTTTTATTCATAGAAAAAATGTAGGAAAATGTGACGTTGCTCATTTACAATACTTATTTAATCTTACTATCGGATCTATGAGACTAGGATTGTTGAAAAAATTTCCTCTATTTATTATTGACATGACAAAGGCTGGTTGTAGGTGAGGGGTGAAAGAGAGTATAAACCTTTACAGAATAGATAAGTATTTTCAGAAGACGACATAGACCATTGTATGTTAAGCCATGTGGCCTGAGAGCGATTGATACTCTCTCGCTGACTGAGGCGACCGCCTTTAACGCATACACTATTACATTTAGACACCAATGTACTAAATAGAAAAAAAGGTAAGAAAATGAACATTCCACACTGTGAGCCCTTTTGTTTTCCTATTTTTAACAATTTCCCTCTTCTGCTGACGAGTAGAAACTCTTTCTATACTATTTGTGCCTGGTCTGCATTGAATCAAATTAAAATATTTTTGTTTCCTATTCTTCTGCTTTCACATACTTTTTATTCTATATTTTGGCAGGAAGACCCCTGTAAACAATTTTTGTGAATAAGCTAAATAGCCTAAGTTAAAAAAATATATATGTTTATAAAAAAACTACACTAAGATCAAATAAATAATGTTGCGAGAATGTAAAACTATTTATATAATTATTTATGAATGTATAAGTTTTTTTTCAATGTTACATCTCTAAAAGTCATCGAATAAAACCTAAATATTTTCCATGGGAGGTCCTTTTTTGACTTGGCACTTGTCCAGGTAGGCTGCATCGTTAAAGTAGGCATTTAAATCATCCGTGTGTTAAAACAAAATAATTTGTCAAAAGCCAAGGTAAAAAAGTTAGGCGCATCAGGATCGAACCTCAGACTCTTTAGTCAAGCGTAGTGAACGTGACAGGTGGTGTTAGCACAGCGATAGTATGCTAGACTTTGACCCGGGAGACGGGTTATAGTAAAATGCTATCAATGTTCACCGCAAGAAAAAAGTGTGGCCGATATTTTCTAAACCTTTATTACCACCAGAATCCTATTATATATAATATAAATTAATTCGATACGGGCCCGTGGGACACAATTTTCAAAATGTAGATATGAATCCTAGCAACGCTACTCGTTTTAAAGTGTTTCAACACAAACCATCTTCGTATTCCGCGCGGATATGATTTAAATCACACACACAAAATAAAGCGTATTTGAACAAGAAAAGAGGTGCAAGAGGAGAAATTAGTATGGTATTATAGCAAAGGGCTTATAAAGTGTGACATAAATAAAAGTAAGTTGAACTATTATTATTATTATTATTATTACCGCGTCTTACTAACCGTTCGGGTTATACGCTAATGTGTAATGGTAGGGTGATTGTGAGATGAGATGGAGGACCTACAGTTTAACATGGAATCCGAACCAAGGTGTAGGCCTGGAGTTCCCCACATTCACAAGTTGTCTTGTCAGAGGTGAAGGAAGGGTTTGGTAATCAGATAAATCTGTGTCGGGACCGAGGATTGAGCCCCGTACCCCAGCACAGAAGTCAGACACCTTACCCCTAGACAGCCAGGTCACCATTGAACTAGTAAAATAAATAGGAAGACATAACCGTACATGCATCATTAAATTTATTCCAGTTAGTGACAAAATTCAAAAATTAGTAATTTGTATACCATCCTCAAATGAATTTATTTGTATAGAAACAAATTCATCATCAAATGAATTTATTTTTATAAAAACGAAGATAGTCTTATTTATCATGTGAAATACACTCCACATATCAATTTTGAACGAACACATCAAAGCCATTTTTAAAATATTTAATATTCTCAAAAATTAGTAATCAGTAAGTTAGCCTAAATTTGAGGGCTATATTAAAAAACACACAATAAGACCAGATGAGACCAGTATCATTAGGTCATAAATCTTGTGAATGGTTTGCTGCAGATCTCAGCTTTTGTATATCCTGGGCCAAATTTTTCAAATCTTTGTACCGTCTCTTGCCAACATCGTCTGCTATCTGAGTCATGTACTCCAGCCTACTACCTCTAGAATTTCTCCCTTTCAAATCTCCTTCTATAAATAATCTTTGACGAAGTATCATGTCTCAGTATAAAGCCTTTCATACTAACTATTCTTCTCTGTAAAACTTTAGAAAGTTTCCCTTTTTTATTTGCTTTTATTCGTTATTACTTCCATATTTGATACCATACATCCGTGATAGTTTCAACATTCCTATGTAGCGCCAAGTTTAAAGTGCTTCTAATCTTTTCCTTTCATTTGCGCCAATGATTCTAGTATGACCAAATAACATCTAAATTTCAAATTTGAACCAATTCCACTATAATGTTTCGGCTGCAGCAACAGAGACAACCAGAAGTGTAAAACAATTTTTTTTTGTTTTGTTTCGAGGACATTCCAACCGTCAAGATTAATCATAAATTCAAGGTAGAAGATTTTTCACAACTACAATATATTAATTACATGGGGAAAAAAACTGTCAAAAAAAGTTTAAATATTTCTACATAGATTTATTGAAAAGGCCGGGAAATAAAATCCAATCCGTTTCGTGAAATCTTGCGACCTGAGACACTCACGTTGTTAATAAAACATCTATAAGCAAGGCTTGAGACAGGATTATTCTTTCATGAGACAAGATTAATAAAGGGTCTAATAAAGTGCCATTCATTCTGACGAGAAAGAATAATAGCAGCGGAAACTGCCAAAGAATGCGCAAGGAACAAAGAGAATGAAAAAATAGAATACAGGAGCAGTCCGTAAAGTAAGTTCAAGTTCGTTTGGATTGGTTCTGATCTACATTACTGAATCTATTCTTAGAATTTTTTAAAGAAGAATGTTATTTCTGTTTCCAACCTATAAATAAACCAATGGTTAGACGGGTGCAAATTGTAGTTGTTGTTTTTACTTTCTCACTATCTTACAGGTAGAAAAAGTATTGTGATCGTCAAAATAATCGAACTCAAGATGTTGATGAATCTTGACGTTTCACGACCCTCCGAATCCAAAAAAGTTGTTTTTGACTTTCCGTTTGTTTGTCTGTCTGTACATCCAACTAGAGCCTAAACCATTTTACCGATCGGGCTAAAACTTGGTATGTAGGGTTTTCATAGGGTTTCCCCAAAGCGTTTTTGGAATTAGATATCTAACCCTAAAATTAAGGGGAGTTTTCTCAAAATTAGCTCTAACGATTTTGATTAAATTTCATTTCTAAACATTTATAAATATTCCTAACAAAATGGCTTCTCTCTATATTTCAGCAAAATGACTTTAGGGCTCCGATCTGATGCGTAAAACATTTTTTTATATCTCCTAAACTATTTGAGATATTAAATTACTTATCGTTACAAATATGTAGGTCCCTTTATATCTAAATATTTTATAAGAAGCATATTTTTATAAAACTAATAACTTTCAAGCTATACGTAAATATATTTATATTTTTTAACTTTTCGAACACAAAAGATAAAAAAAAGTATTGCGACCGCAAAATAAAATATAATCTGAAATGTTGATGGATGCCGACGTCTCAAGACCCCCCAAACCCTAAAAAGTGGTATTTGCAATGACGTCTGTCTGTGTGTCTATTTAAACTTAAAATTAAGAGTAGTTTAAGAAAGGGCGAAAAGAGAAAAAATCAATTTTCTCATAATCGACTAACGATTTTGATTAAAATTCGTATCTAGGTGTTGATTAAGATTATAAATAAACTGACTATTTTCATTTTACCATGAACATGAATTTTAGGGTACTTTACAAAAGCAGAAACTTCCGTATCTCCGCAACTATTTGAGATACTAAATAACTTAACATTGCAAAATTGTAGTTCTATTAAAAATAAAAAACTTTTATATGAAACTAGCTGACCCGGCAAACGTAATTTTTAAGTAATTTCTAGTTATTAATAAAATAGGAATGATTAATAGTTAGTATGAGAGTTACACTGAGATAGCAAAATAATAATTGTCAACGTTACTACTACACTTGATGCATAAACAATAATGATGGCCGACAACTGTGTAGGGAGTGAGAGAAGTCTTATTGTGTGAGAGAAACAGGAGACCGGCTTCGTTCTCATCCCTACTCCGTGCTGTTTACTGGGTCAGAAGTGACACCTGTAGACAACTGGCGGGGATAACTAATTAAATGACGATTGATCAGTTATCGACCGGGGATGAAAAATGATTAAATTACTAAAATGGCTATTAAAAAATAGGGGTTGGTGATAAAAGGGTAAAAATTTAGGGTTGTATGTATTTTTTAATGCGACATAATAAAAAAAATAAAGATATTAAAAAAATGTCTAAAAATTATAGAAAAATGTTAAGGGTGGACAACCCTTATCACTAAGGGGTATGAAAAATAGATGTTGGCCGATTCTCAGACCTACTCAATATGCTCACAAAATTTCATGAGAATCGGTCAAGCCGTTTCGGAGGAGTACGGGAACGAACATTGTGACACGAGAATTTTATATATAAGATATATTTTTATAAATCCAATAGTTTCTGAGATATTGGCAAATATATTAATACAATTTTGTGAGCTTTTGTTGTAAAGAGATACTACTTAAGTTTTAACGCAATAATTCTTCAATGCCATAGAGTAATTAAATATAAGTAAATCTCTAAAAGTTTATGTTGTTATTCCTTAAAAACCTCTTAGGAGAAATGTTTGTACAACAATGATCTATATCCATTTTAGACGCAATAGTCAATATTTACATTTTTATTGGACTAAATTTATAAATGAGGAATTTAATAGCAATGCAATGACATGAAGATTTGCAACACCTAAAAAAACGTCGACAATTTTAACCGGAAGTTGAAATTTTAATATAAAGTGTTGACCCTTGTGGACCCAACATTGATTTTTTATCGGTCCAAACATACCAATGAGGACATTAATTCTTTAAAAACAAAATTTAAAAATTTAAAACCAGGACTAAAAAAAAGTGTTACATAAGTATAGTGCAATTAATGCTTGGGTTTGCTAGTGTATATTATTTCGTTTCACATATTTTACGAGTTTTGAGTAACTATCTCCATTTTCAAACAATAGAGCAAGAAAGTCCGTGCATAGTTCAGTAACATTTATTTTCAAATATAAAAGTATTGTTTACATATAAAAATATCCATCCATCCATAAATAATCCATCGTCTAAATATAGACCCTAATGACTCGCTTTGGTTAACTTGATAAGTTGAGTTAGTTTAAGTAAGTTAAGATAATAGATCGTGTAGGTTATCGGTTGGTTTATCTAAGAAGCCTAGGTTCATTTTAAGTCTAGTGCACTAATAATTTACCTTTATAACTTTTTCCAAAAGTTGTAATGCAAATAGCAGTAACACATTCATTTTGTATATTAATTATGGCTTATGTGAGTATTTTGTGTATAAAAATATCGGTTGTACAAATATTAAATCCTTCTTCGGTATCTCTGACTAGCATTTCATAGTTTTTTAATATACACTAGAAACAGCTTAGTTATTTTTATTTTTTGGAACTTGAGTTAAGACATCCTAGACTTAATGCATAAAAACAAACCCATTTCGCCACATTTTTTAAGAGCCAAACGTGACTACAATAGGTACACACCAAGGCACATAGCCCACGAAATGGTTTAGTCCACAGGAAGATTTTAAACCAAAACCGAAAGTGTCCTGGTTGCAGCTTATGTGTGTGATAAGTATGGTCAAGATACAACTTACATTTCACTCATAAAATCAGATACGGTCGTCTCATAAGTCTTTTTTATTGTGTACTAAGACCGATTAAAAAAAAAGATCGATACGAGGCATTTCGTCTGTATGTCTGCCCGGATCTTTATTACGCAAAACTGTCATATATGTGGAGAAATACTAACGAAGTTTGTTAGAGACATTCTTTGAGCCTAGGTCAAACGACGTATGTACGTACATATTTTTTTTTCCATTTGGATATCCGTTCCAATATGACGGCCGCTCAAAATGTTTTATGTTTAAGATGGGATGGAAGAGGATGCGAGAAAAGGTGGGTGTTTTTGCAGTTTTTATAGCAAAACTTTTTTTTTGCCAAAATAAATCAAAGTATCCTCCAGTACAAATATAGGGTATAATTTTCTTCACCTGGTGATATCAACAGTTGTTGAATATCTGTCACGAGCATAACGGCATTAGATGAGAAACTTTTTAAATTAAGTAAAAAAGTTGTCATTAAATTACAAGACACTCTTGACAGATATTCAACAGATATTGATTTCACAATATGAATAAAATTAAACTTTGTGTATCTACTGAAGCAATATTTTATTTATTTGCGACGGAAAAAGTTTTCTATAAAAACTGTAAAAAAGATGCCTTTTCTCACGTCCCTTCCTACCTCACCTTAATAGCTCATATCAAATAATTTGAATTTAACATTTTAAACAATCGACCAACCTTTATAATTTTTGACATTTATTACGAGACTAACGAAACCATGTTGACAGCGGTTATTCCCTAAAAATAAAATATGTTATTGAATAAAGTATTCATTTGTTTACTGTCTTGAACACCAAATAAAATCATCACCTTCAAATCCAAGGAGAAATTATAAAAGATATTTCAACTTTAAATCCAAGTAGAAGTTATAAGAGATATTTCAACTTTAAAGCAAAGTAGAAATTTTAATAAATATTTCAACTTTAAATTCAAGTAGAAATATTAAGACTGTAGTAGTAACGATGAGAGGACATACCAATTCTTAACATGACGTAACCCTAGTTAGTACTTTATAAATGGAGGGAGCAAGGTCTACTATCATATAACCACTAATAGTAAAATACAAAATATTATAAGTGTTTGAAGCATAACCTCTTATTCAATGTCTTATTAATGAGTGAGATGAAATGCAATTTTATATTATACTTGTAACATCTCATTAATTTAGGATCGTAGGATTAGATAAGCTTATACCAGGTAAAAAAAAACACGCCTTAATTAACTTTAATGCTTGTATAAGCCACCGGGTTTGTAATAAATTCCAGTGACAGTTTGGAAGTTTTATGATTTTCGTGAAAATCTACAGCGCTTTACATTTTATTAGAATCCACAACTCCTTTTTTTATTATATAGGGAACCCTGTCAAAATTGCACCAAGGTATTCACCGATATACATAAATATTATATAATAGAGATTAGATCATACATGTAACGATACACAACAGTTTTCAGATGAGCCAACACAAAATCATTATTTTTATCTTTAAATAAACCTTGCACTGTAGTTTATTTAATGACATTACTTTTCGTTAAAGAGTAACTATTCAAATTATTAGGTCACGTTAAATTAATATAGCCTGATTTAGTTATAGCTTTGAGTTATTTTATCTACACTTTCTTAACCTATTGAATGTATCATCACACGATAATGTGAATGAGCGAGAGCGAAAGGGCCTACCAATTTCATCGAGAAAAGTATATTCATATACCTTCCAAGGTTCTTTCACATGCGACAATTGACGATCAAGACAAATCTTACCTTGTATGTATCCCCAAAGCGAAAAAAAGTGAGTCTTTCTCTGGGGATACAGCCGAAACGGTAATATAGATTTTCATCAAACTCGATATTTATTAGTTAACTAATGACTAATTTTTGAAAATTTTAAATTAAAAAATAGAAATTTTTTGCTAAAAATTTGTATCTGATGAGTGTTTTACATGATGAATAAGAATGTTTGTTCATTTTTCTGAGAATAATTAATTTTAACGTATTTTACTAATGGCTTTTTTATTGTAATTTTCAAACAAAAAAATGGTAGGCCTATAGCATTTTGTTAAAAATTGATGACAGGAAAATGTTTCATATGATTATAAAATTATAACTATTTGTTTTATAAGAAATGCTTATTGAGTAGTTTACTACTAATTTTTGACATGTTTGTCACAAACTATATGATAAAGTTTATACTTACGATTGTGTCGTATTATTTATTTTTACTAAGTAAAATTGTTTAAACGCTCCAATGGATTTTCTCGCGGTTTTCGTGGTGTAAACAATGTTTAACATTTCATCCTGATTTTCCGAGAAGTTCCTTTGCTGATTTGAACACCACGATACGATAGTCTCTTGACTCACAAAACAATCGGTATACTAATAAACTACCTTTCATGACAGCCTTACTTAAATTAATAGTGTCACCTAGTGAAGCGTTGAAATTGATTACAGACATTTAAATAGTGGTTATTTCAAAATACGGTCTACGCCCAAGTAAGGTTAAAAACTACCAACAATACTACATAGGCAATACATTTTGAGTTGACTATATAATAAATAAAATATAGTAATGAAATATTAGCTCATTTTAAACGAAGTTTTAAAATATGTCTCCAATTATGCGATGAAGGTGAAGGGTACAATAAACTAGAGCCAGTCTTCCTTAAACAAATGAGGTAATTTGTTAATATGGCCGCAAAATAAAGTCCCGAGCTATATGAAGGTATTTTTTGTGCGTAGTTTGAGCATGAAAGCTGAATTCTCATCAGCTATATCGCAGCGTGAGGATTGTTACCTTCATGAAGAAGGCGCCCTTAAGGCTTAGCAATGCATAGTAAAATATTCAAATTACATACATTCCCCTGAGGGTAGGCTGCCCCACTTGGCATCCTTTAATCGCACAAGGCATACCGTACTATTTATTAACTTGCCCCGTATGTGTGCACAGAGAGTCCTTTTTCCGTGTTCAGGGTGGCTATCGAATTTATATTATAAAATTCCCTGTCTTGTACAGGTGGTCCAAAACCTATTTAATAATTTTAGCTGATTTAACCCCTTTTCAGTTTTTCTTTTTCTGACTATTCCATTATTTACATATTTAAAAAAAATCGTAATAGTTACTTAATATTAACATTATTACAAGTTTTTTTTGTCAAGTATTGAATGTAGCGATGTTAAACTCGAGTCTTCAATATCTCTATAACCTCGATTCTTACTGGTATCAATAGAATCGAGAATCGATCTTAATATTTCTATGTTAATATTACGATTCTTGATACTTCGATTCTTAGCACTCAATCGAAGTACTGTCAACTAAGCAAAAGGGCAAAATTCAGAATGAGTAGTAATCGATTTTCTCTTATGGTTTATTTTCCGTTAATTGCTATATATTTTGGTTTAGTTAATAACCCTAATTGGTGAATTTAAAAGACTTGTACAGTTTTCTACATTTGTTTACTAGAGGTTTTTTAAATTATTTATACATGTTTGACTTGGTGAAACTTTATTTATAGGTAAAAATTATGCCTACTATTGTAATTTCTAATTATTTTATTAATTATGTATAGTAAGGTTTAATACTTGATAAGATGGATCTTTTACTTTGTTTAAATTATATATTTATTTATTTTGTAAATTACTTTTTTTTTTCATTTTAAATGAGTCAGTTTTTTCCATTTTAAATGAGTCAGTTTTTTCAATGACGAAATTCGTTTGTATGGTTCCTGATAATGGTTACGGAATTGAGCTAATGCCTTGACAGAACAAGGCTGTGACTTTTTTCCTTTTCCCTATCCTGACGTAACTCAGTGTTCCTCAAATAAATCGCCTAAAATGTGATAGTACTAAGTTTGACTCAAAAACTAATTAAAAACGTACAATCTGCTTACTATTTGAAGATAAAATTGACCACAAATAATTGTGGGCATACATTTATAAATGTTTTGTGATCGTGACTTTTATAGTTAATTATGTTTTATATATTTATATGTTGTAATTTAAAAACAAAAATCTCTTATTTGAGAATTTTTGTAAAAATTAACAATATGGTGTAGGCCTATCTATAAGTCATATCCGGGGTTCAATCCTCGGTCCCAGCACAGATTTATTTGGCTGCCAAACCCTTCAATCACCTCTGACAAGACGTGTATTAATCACAACTTGTGAATGTGGGGAATGCCAGGCCTCCACCGTGGTTCGGATTCCACGTTAAACTGTAGGTCCTCCATTTCATCTCACAATCACCCCTACCATTACACATTAGCGTAAGTGCGTATAACCCGAACAGGGAGTAAGACGCGGTGCTAATAATAATAATAATAATAATAATAATAATATATACATATATATATATATAAAATAATGGAGTGACCTACCAAACGTTAGCTATGACTTAAAATGTGTTCATGGTGTAAGAAGAATATTAATGTTGTGTTTTTTTATAACGTAAATAGTAGTCTATATAGATAAAATTATAAAATATCATCAGTTCAGTTTCAAAAATGCCACAAAGTTCTATAGTTAAAAACCATAAAAAATTAAAAGTCACTATAATTTTTGAAGAACAATATGAAACAGTAAGTTATTATTTTATTAATTGGCTTAAGTAAGCTAAAAACATACGCAATTACAAATACACAAAACAAAGGATATAATTAGTTTAAAATAGTCCGTGGCGATACGTAACGTATTAAAAGAGAACAAAAATGAAATAAGGCTTAGTTGCACGTTGTTCAGTTTAGTTAAATGTGTTAGTGTAAGCTTCATACCCTATTAATAACGATTCGAAATCCGATTAACTCTTGGTATTTCAACTAGCCTGAAAATGATAGTGAAAATACATAATGACGTAACTAAATTATTTGGGAATAAATGTAAAGAGCTCTGGAGGTTGTGGGTGTAAGAAATATGACTGGTTGTATTTGTAAACCTTCGCGGATGTTTAGTTACCGGTGGTACAATAGCTCCATGGCTTCTTTGGTGCTGACGGACAGCTCACAACTGACAGTCAACATTTAGACATATACCTAAATTTTGACCGTCAGAAGTGACAGCTGCTAAACACATGTTTTTGCAGATAATATGGGTCGGCGTAGGGCTACATAATTTGGTCTGGTAACTTTTCAAAGCTCTCAGCTGTCAGTCAGCACCAAAGAAGCCATGGAGCTACTGTACCTAGCACCACAGCGGCAATACCAGATATAATTGTTCGTGTTAAGGTGGGAAGCAAGGGGACTAGAGACAAGGCCAGTCAGTGTTTGTAGTTTTACTGGCAAAACTTTTTATGGGCAAAATAAATAAAATATTGCTCCAGTACAAACATAGAATTTAATTTACTTCGCATGGTGACCTCAAAATTTCTTGAATATCTGTCAAGGGTGTCCTGGAATTTAATGACAACTTTTTCTCTTACTATTATAGTTTCTCATCTAATGCCGCTATGCACATGATGGATATTCATAAACGGTTGCTTTCACCATGCAAAGAAAATTAAACTCTATGTTTGTATTGGAACAATATTTGATTTATTTTAGTCAAAAAAAGTTTTGCCATCAAAACTGCAAAAACATTGGCATTTTCTCGCGTCCACTTCCATCCCACCTTAAGGACGCGCTTCAGGAGAAGACTTATTTTCTGAACTAATTTTACTAAAACCTACTTTGAAACCCATTTTAAAAATTGGCAAAGTACATAAATAAAATATTATATTGTTTATAAAATACCAATGAAATGTTATATCATCTCAATCTTTAGAGTAAGAAAATACTTCAGTTATTAAAAGTTCTATAAAAAAATTCTCATCTTTTTTAGCGTCGAATTATAGTTGGGCCACAGAACCCTTGTCCTCAAAGCATAGCTTAGTTGGGCTAAGGTCACTGACCGGGAGGATTATCATCATAGATTAGTTGGGCTACGTTCACTGACCGGGAGGATTATTGTCATAGATTAGTTGGGCCACGTTCACTGACCGGGAGGATTATCGTCAGAGATTAGTTGGGCCACGTTCACTGACCGGGAGGATTATCGTCAGAGATTAGTTGGGCCACGTTCACTGACCGGGAGGATTATCGTCAGAGATTAGTTGGGCCACGTTCACTGACCGGGAGGATTATCGTCAGAGATTAGTTGGGCCACGGTCATTGACCGGGAGGATTATCGTCATAGATTAGTTGGCCTACGTTCACTGACCGGGAGGATTATCGTCATAGATTAGTTGGGCTACGTTCACTGACCGGGAGGATTATCGTCATAGATTAGTTGGCCTACGTTCACTGACCGGGAGGATTATCGTCATAGATTAGTTGGGCCACGTTCACTGACCGGGAGGATTATCGTCATAGATTAGTTGGACCACGTTCACTGACCGGGAGGATTATCGTCAGAGATTAGTTGGGCCACGTTCACTGACAGATGAGGATTATCGTCAGAGATTAGTTGGGCCACGTTCACTGACCGGGAGGATTATCGTCAGAGATTAGTTGGGCCACGTTCACTAACTTTCTTTCTCATTTTACCCAGACTTATAGTCATGTAGTTCCTTATATTAGGTTAGATTTGTAACTCCTTGTTTACAGTTCCCACGAAGAAGTCCGTGGCCCAACTGTAACTCCTTGTTTACAGTTCCCACGAAGAAGTGCGTGGCCCAACTGTAACTCCTTGTTTATCAGTTCCCACGAAGAAGTCCGTGGCCCAACTGTAACTCCTTGTTTACAGTTCCCACGAAGAAGTCCGTGGCCCAACTGTAACACCTTGTTTACAGTTCCCACGAAGAAGTCCGTGGCCCAACTGTAACTCATTGTTTACAGTTCCCACGAAGAAGTCCGTGGCCCAACTGTAACTCCTTGTTTACAGTTCCCACGAAGAAATTCGTGGCCCAACTGTAACACCAATGCGCCCTTCTACAGAATAAACGTTTTGTTTGCATTTTATAACCTTTTAACTTTAATGTGTAGTAATTTTATATTATTTTACTATACATGACCAACCATATGAATACATATTCAAAATGGGTCACTGGCGGTATAAAGTATCTTCTGGGATTATAACTAAAAGGATATTTAATGCAAATAAAAGGTTTCAATATAAAAAATTATATTGAAAGGGCCTGATTGAATTTTTTAAGATGGTTGGTTTAAGTAATATTTTCTTATTTTAGTGACATTTTTGTTAACAGAATAATGTTGTTCTTATGTCAGTTTTCGGTTTTTAGAATAAATCTCAAATTAATTTATAGTAATAAAACAATGTGAAAAATTAGCTCCTTAATAATATATTTCGCTTATTCAATCTGATGTATGATAGTGGAACAAAAAACATACTATTTTTTAACTTCGTGTTTTCTTGTCCATGCAGGCTATACACTAAAAGGATAGAAATTAAAGAGGTAGAGTTGCATTAATGTAGCCGCATTCGCTTAGAGAGAGTGGGAAATCACGTAGAATAAAAGCCACTCACACGGCAAGGATTCTAACCTCAACCTTTCCATCATTGGTAACAAGACCAGATGAGGTTGATGCATTATCCAGCTTGCCTACCGATGCGAGTCAATTTTTAATCACTCAAAAAATTGTCGCTGAGCGCCCCAAATATTATTTCCTTAGTGAAGTAGTTTTATTTTCCTTTTTATGTTTTAATTATTTACGTTCCAAGTTATTTGTTTTTTTTAGGAAAATGATTTGCAGAGTTAAGTTGGTCAGGATTAAGCTACGGTTATTGGGGACAGTGTCAGGAGTACTAAACGTCCCGCTAAGTTTACCGGACTGCCTTAAACTAAGTTCATTTGAAGCTCATGTGCTGATGTAATATTGTGTTTTAAAATTTCATGTTAAATCTCCTAATTTATTTGTATTTATTTTTAACTTGCCAAAATTGGAATTATTTTTTTCCAAGCATTTATATTATTTTATTTAAATATAGGTAGAAATGGCAGGGAAATTAAATATTTAAACTGATATGTACCCGTCAAAATACGTTATTTTTTAAAGTTTCGTTTAATAAAGTTATGCATGAAATATGTATAAATGAGCTTACTTACTCTATGGCATTAGGAACTCGAAAAGTTAAATGCCGCACACATAAAAGTATGTTACTTTTATCCCTTATTTAGCTAGTTCTATCCAGTTCACAAATTAAAATAAATTCAATTTATTTTTTAAATTCATACGCAGCTAATAACGACCCTGTATAAGGAAATGGTTGAAGAAGATATATTAGAGTAAATGTACCCACATTAACGTGGAGGGTTGGGAAGACTACAGTTAAAATAGAATGACCAGCTTCAGTGACCGCGTGGTCTAAAGCGCTAACCTCGTGTTGTAATAGACTGCCAAAGATGGGAAGATTGAGGTTCAATCCCTGTTGGGTGCACTGAGAGTGGTTAACCAAAATGGTTTTCTACTCTCCCTCCTCGCAAATGAGGGTGCAACGAGGGTGGGTTTCCAAATTGGTTTTCAATTAGTTTTACACCCTTCCTTTACGCTAATTTGGATGCATTTCCTCTAAATTAAGCCTGCTTAATCCCTAACGCATTAGTGTAAGTAGTACAAAGACGTATAACCTGAACAGGTAGTAAGACACGTGCTAAAAATATATGAATAGTTAACCAATATTAATCCAGTCTGAATTAGAACCTCGTCCTCTTACCCTAGCGGTTGTCAAGTGAAATTCGAGTCTAACGCCAAAGAGCACTCGAGCAAAGTCATAGGTTACAAAGTAAACACTCTATAGAAGACTTCTGTATGGATTCATTTCGACTCAACTGCACCCCACAAACCAGTGCACATTTCTGATTTAGATAGAAAAGAACATTTTTGATAGTTATAAGGATTACTAAAAACCATTTTTATACATTTATATGACAAGACAATATAATTATGATATACAACTGTCACTTTTCATAAATAATATCAATGCCCAATCTGGTGCTCAATTGGATTGCCGGTGACGGGGGAATGGGATTCGAATCTGGTAGAATGTATTGAGGGTGTTTATTTACGAAATAGTTTCCTACTACGCTGCCATGTAAATGTGGATACATTACCTCTAATAGTATACCCTGGGCATCTGTATCATATCAGCGAAATTAATGTATGCACACAACACAAGCTAGTACTAAGACGCGGTCGAAAAATATCAATATCTATAAAATAATATTAATAGTAGAATAAAAATGTTATAATTGTTTATTGCAAAAACAAAATTTATTTGTATTTTCTAAAAGTTACTTTCAACCAGAATTATACTGTATAAAAATTACAGGGTAAAAAGGTATGGCCTGACATAGTTAAAAAGCACTAGTTAAACACTTGACAGACGAACAGTTAGAAAAATCATAAATAGCTGTTAAGTGCTCACGCCATTATTTCTAGGGATCATGACGATGCTTTCAATAGAATCAATTAATTTTTATAAAATGTGTAAACTCCCACATCTAACAGAAAGAGAAATTAATGCAATTACAATTTACCAATGAGCGCATTATCAAAACCTACATTTATAAAAGGTTTACAATACATAGACTGATTAATTAATGGTGTGTTGATAAGCTCATAGTGTTGTATAATTTTGTAAGCAAATTATTTTTGCAATATTTATATTTTTCTTACAAGTTTTATTTTTCGCGATTTATAACAGATAAATACTGCAGTCCAATTTACAATGAAATGAAATAATAGAAAATACAATTTTTTGCTGTAAACAATGATAACTTTATGATATATTGATAAGTGTTAGTTTATTAGTGTTTATAATAACTATCAAAAGTGACAGATGCATATCACTTGTCTTGAAGGATGAGCTACACTTTTACCCAACAGTCAGAAACCAGCATTAAGTTTTGGTTACTTTTACCTGTGATTAATTTTATATGTTATATAAGAAATAAGCTGTGATTCCCTATATGAAGAATGGGTACATCAGCTAGGTTTTTCTGCGTAATCGAGATTTTGTGGTGTTTTTCTTTCTTTCTGGGTAGTATAAACAATATTAACACAAAATAATCCATATTTTAAAATGTTTGTCTTTTGTTCAGGGTTTTTTTTTCAGTAAAGTGAAAAAGTATTCATCGGATCTAGACGGGATTTCTTCTGTTGTACTTCTTATTTTTCAGAGAAATATATTAAGCTATAATATATATTATACCCTGACGCTAGCTCATCAGCAAGATAAGTAGTATCGAAAAAATCGAGCGTAAGCAGTGAAACTTCGTCGCGGCTGGTATTGCGGATACATAAGGTGGCACTTGATATGATCTGGGGTGTAAAGGGGGCAGGGGGAAGCCGAGCTCGTGTTTATTCCTGAATCTTCCTGAAGTTGACGAACGTATTGTTTAATGCGAGCAAAGTCGCAGGTAGATTCTAGTTATAAATAATTTTAAAATCCCAACCTTGAGGTTACATTAAACGATATTAGCATACACGAATCGCTGGGCAAGCGAACATTGCAGCCAGTCTTGCCAGGTTTACCGGTGACGGATAGGTCTTGGCTCGAATCCTGGACGAAACTAAGTGGTTTCCCACCCTCCACCAAAGCAAATGAGAGTAGACTACTTCTAAATTCAACAACTCTAATTTAGTTTTAATTAGTGTAAATATTCTGACCAACCAGACGGGTATTAAGACGTAAATAACGGTTTTATATTTATATAATATACACACAACGAAAAAATATGTGTTAATAAAAGAGAATCGGGGTGTAAGAAAAGTAAAATCAAAATTTTCTAAGAGTCTAAGATCCTTGAAAAGTACTATTTTGAACACAAGAAACAACTTTCGTGATGTTCGTCACGTTCCCACTTCTCCCAGAGTTATAGACCATGACGACCAAAACCGAAGTACTTCATGCATGCCAAATGTCGCGTGTGGTGAAGAATCCACAAGCCCACGGGAGAGGGGGGCTCCCAAGTGATCCAATCCCTCTCCTTACTATTCAAATCCTCCTGAGAAACCCGAAGAGGATGATGGATAGTTTCAGCGACAAGTGGGCGGAGCCGGATATTAACATTTCATTTGATGACTGCGGTTGGTAGTCTCACTGGTTGATCGTGAGGGCAGTATTCGACAAGTTTGTGTGATATGAGAGCAAATTCGTACAAAGAAAAGTCGCCATTTGCGAAAGATATGCATGTATGAAACTACCAAGTTAATTAGTTGGTACGCGCTTTGGGTGACCACATGATCTAACGCGCTACTCTCGTGTTGGACTAGACTAGACGAGAAGATCGGGATTCGAACCCTGTCTGGTCCAGTGAGGGTGGTTTTCCTAAATGGTTTTCCAATCTCTATATACGCAAATGCGGGGCACTTCCTGTAGATTTAACCTTCCTAAAATGGTGACCTGGCGGTCTAGGGGTAAGGTGTCAGACTTCTATGCTGGCGGCCGGGGTTCAATCCTCGGTCCCGGCACAGATTTATCTGATTACCAAACCCTTCCTTCACCTCTGACAAGACATCTTGTGAATGTGGGGAATGCCAGGTCTCCACCGTGGTTCGGATTCCACGTTAAACTGTAGGTCCTTCATTTCATCTCACAATCACCCTACCATTTTTCACATTAGCGTAAATGCGTATAACCCGAACGGGTAGTAAGACGCGGTGCTAATAATAATAAACCTTCCTAATACTTAACAAATTAGTGTAATTAGTACATAGGCGTATAGCCCGAACGGGTAGTAAGACGCGGTGCTAAAGAAAATAAGTTGGTATGGATTAAAACACTATTTTTTTAATAGTCTGTTTAAAAGATAAACTAAGTAAATAGCATAAGAAAATGGAAAACAAAACATAGTGTTTTTCTTTCCCTTCAATGGTAAAAAAATGATGGCTAAAATCGGGCCACAGCTCTGGCGTCTTAAAACCTAAGCGTTCTTTAGTAATTTATTAAATAATCACCACCTTTATTTATATATATGAATGCGTATTCCTGCTTTCAAGCGGTTACGTGTTTATTCTATCAAAGACGAAAATTAACATAAAATAATAACTCCCTAAACATATATATTAGGCTCATCATGGCAAGAATCTTCCCTGTATTTGATAGTTAAAAATGTTTTAGATTTACTTTCGTATTATCACCCACCGCACCATATAATCTGTAGCTATCATCTTGACCAATGGTGTAGAGTTATACAGTTGGAAGATATAGCGGTATCTTACCAGTGTTGGTTGAAATGGATTAAATTTAATTTAATTAAATTAATATAAAAAAAGACACACGGACATGAAAAACAAACCAGGTTTTTCAACAATGATCTACCATTTAGTTATTCAGGATTAGTTTCCTGTTCAGGGTAATTCATCCCTCATAATTTAAAGTAGAGTATAAGATGGATTCTGCCTTAAATGATCCTAAGAACGGAACTAAACCTTAATAGATAAGTGTTAGAGCATTGTTGCGCTAAGTTAAAAATCCTAGGATCAATTCTCGTGTCCAGGAGTCATCTTTCAATATTATTTTGTTAGATTCGTCTAAACGGCTGTCATCCATTACCAAGGGTAAATTTATTTTGTAAATTATTTCCAAAGTTTTTTTTAGAATGGCAATTTGAATATCGAGCATGGATAAATAAATATATGTTATGATTCGCTAAAATTATGTAGTGTAATCCCACGTGTATTTAATCAAGCATTTATAAGGTAGAAAAAGTTTTATTTTAATAGGTTAAATAAACCTAGAACTGTATAAATTTCGTGTCCTCTTAATAATTGTTCAAATTAAGCACCAATAGGTTGTTTTTAAGATTAACTCTGAAAAAACATTATTTACGTCTCTTAAAATATTATTAATTTAATACGAAACTAATTTGACTCATTAAAATAACAACAAAAATCAATTTAAAAATGAATATTAAATAACCAAAACTACATTTTTTTTAAATAATGGTTCGACGGTGTCAAAAACGATGACCATATAATTATATTCAGAGCACCAAACGTGTGTATATCCATTGTAGCAGATACATCACGGTAACTATATTTAAGTAACCTACTATTACAGTCGACAATTGGCTTCTAAAAATGTCAGCTAGCAATTTATTAGATATTGGCAGAGCAAAGAGTGACTTAAACTGACGTACTTTCATGATAAATTGCATAAATAAGAAAACAATAACTGAAAGGGAGATTCTTTTTTTTAAATTGTGATATTTTAGATGTCCTACATACTTTAATGCAAGGGATAATTTTATACCGAAAACTTCTTCACTAAAAAATTACCTTCTTTTGAGAAAGGAAAAAACAAGCTGCCCTTATATAGATGAAATATTTTCTATGACAAATCTTAGATTAAATACCTAAGTGATAGTCAATTTATAGGAACATAGTAATTCAATTTTGACGCTGGGTTATAAATAAATAATAGAAGCAATGGAGTTTGAAGATCGCGTATTGTTGTGAGGACATTTCCAAATGGAAGGAAAAACTCACTTCTATGAACAAACCGCAACATACGACAGCGAAATAATTCATTGAATCAAATGTTAAGTGGGGAAGCAGAGGCAACAGGGGAAACCCATTGTCAAAACTCTGCCAAACTTTTGACCCTCATACTTTAATATTTTATTTTAGCTAATATTCAAAATGAATTATCACTATTTAAACAATTATTTATTTTTTATGTTTAAGATTTGGAAATATTATTGTATTCGAAAACTAAATTTGCTTGAGTAATACCTTTAGATAATGGTGTTTGGGGTCATAATTCAAGTAGGCCTACATCTTTATGTGTAATTAATTAATAAAGTAAATCATAAAAAAAATCCTTTAAAAACATTTCGAACAAAGGGATAGTTCAAAATTCCATACAAATTAAATAAAGATTGTGTCTAACATAACCTATAAACATTTGAATGAAATTAATCTTTGTTTCTGACTATGATAGGAATAAATCTATTTTAAACTTATGTTTACAAATTACATGTCCTTAGCCTAGAAATAAGCACGCTATATTGCAGTTAAATTTAATCTAAATCTATACTCATCGTTCTATGGATGAGGCCATCAATAGCCCACATGTCATAAATACTGATTAAAAAACGTAGTAAGGGAGGTGGGGGGTATGATGATTTTAAGAAAATGCAACAACATTTCACAGGAGGAAGGATTGAAAGTAGCGCTTCAATTAATATAAAATTTCTTTAAGCTCGCTCGGAGGCCGACCCTCTAGCCCATCTGGTTAGAGAAAGCAGCTTATAGTACGATTTCCATACACCTAGAAAAGTTATTACCTCAATGTTCACGTATTCATACGTCAGATCATGTGATTTGCAGCTGTGACTAGACTGCCGATAACGGGGATATGATGATTTGATACTGACCGGTTGTATTTAGGATTGTTTTCCACTTTCTCTTTCGATGCAAATGCAGGTACATTTCTTCTAAATTCTACCTTTCTCATCTCTATCCCATTAGTATAATTAGTAGATAAGCTTATAACCCTAATGGATAGTAAGACGCAGTAAACATAGTAATAATAATAATAATAATAATAATAATACAGTAAAATGTTATGTGTTGAAACAAAAAAATGTGTATTTTCTAGAAGGCCCTTCGTAGGAAAATTGGACTGTACTTTGCCAGTGGCACCCATACTCCTACACCTTAATATATTAAGTGAACGAAACTATACACATCGGTATTGATGCTACTACGTCCCTACATGTAAAACGTGTCATTATATTTTTTAAATTGAAAAGAAATATTGTCGTCGCCTGAACCGGAAACAAACAGACTATAAATCATATTTAAAAATAACAAGACATCTACCGTGGCGTATAGTGTGTGTCATCCAGATTACGCGCAGATAGGTACTCTATATCCTTTATTGCAAATGAAACAAATGTATTGTGCACAACATATATAGTTCATATATCAATGACACGTAAGTAAAATGGTGGAGATTTTAATAGTCACAAATATATACGTGTAGTGGGTAGAGAGAGTCGGCGTGGCGTGGTCGTATAGTATCGACCGAAATATTAGAAGGGAGAGGGAGAAAATAAAAGCGCGTGATACAATTAAGGAAACCGACTATATTTGGAGAATTGTGTCTGTAAAGTGGGCCCATTTATAAATTAGACGATTTAAAGTGTTATTTACAAAAGAAATAGGGATGAAATCTACTTAAGGGGTAAGGAGAGAGAAGGTAGGGGTTATATGAAATGTTGCCACATTTTCGTGGATGGAGATACAAAAACCATTAATTAAAAACACTCTTAGTACATCCGGCTGAGATTCAAACTTCTACTTCCACGTCAGCGAAAAGCCAGAATTAAATATGTTGACGTTTAGTCCGCGTGTGCACCGATACGAGTTTGATTTACTTATGAATTTAATGAACTTCATTAAATCCGATGATAAACATAGCTGATAGTTCTGATAAAATATGAGGTTATACAAGATTTTCGATCCTTTTATGAAACTTTAGCAAAACTTTTTTTAACATGTTAATAATTGATATACCGACATAGACAAGCAATAAGAATGTCAAAATTCTGTCATGCGTGAGTCGTTCAAGATATTCTGATAGAGGATCTCAAATAATATAGTTGACGTATTAATAAATAATACATCAAAGATAAGTTAATTAAAATAAAACGTTTGACTTGACCCTTGAGACATGCGTTACAATCTAAAACTTGTATGCAAGAGTGAACTGATTTAATTAAAAGAAGATAAGAAATGTATTCTTTGATTGTAATATACGCATTATTTTAATAGAAAATAACTCAAAAAATCTTCACTAGGAGAATAAAAGCTCTAGTAATAACTAATAGCCCACTTCGGTAGCCACATGGTCTAAGGCGCTATTCTCGCAGTAGACTAGATTACCTATAACGGGGAACCAAGGTTTGAATCTCAGTCCGGTGTAGAGAGGTTGGTTTTTCCAAAATAGTTTTCCACTCTCCCTCTCACAAATGCGGGTACACTTCCAATAGATATAGCCTTACTCATCCCTAAAACCACTAGCGTAATTAGTACATAAGCGTATAATCCGAACGTGTAGTAAGAAGCGGTGCTAAAAACCTGCAACTTACTACTCCTGAGGGCAAGGCCGTAGCTGGGGGGGGGGAGGGTTGTGGGTTCAAACCCCCCACGAAATTTTATGGACAAAATATATAAGGCTTTATTTATGATTTAAACAATATAAAAATTAAGATACAAATACAAATTTGGGAGCTGTTTTACCATAAAAATCACCTGAGAGAGCTTCTAGAGGTGTTAAATATTTAGACATTTTCCTAGCCTTTGGCATTTTGAGATTTATTTTACCATGAAATAAACCACTTCAGAAAACTTCTAGAACTGATCATATAGAATTTTTTCTAGCTTCCAGCAATTTTGGGTATGTACCCACCAAACCCTCCCTGAAATGATTGGCTGGCTACGGTCTTGCCTAAGGGTCTGGGTTCACTAACGGGAGCAAATTAATAAATTCGTTGCGCCGGCGTAAATTTGAAAGATGTTCCCAAATCACTATTCACTAAAAGAAGCAGGCGCAATTTGAGAGCAAAGCTGCGTCTTTTATTTGCCACCATTCAAGAGTAGGCGCAACTATTACAATCATGATTGTCACTTCAATACATTTAAATGGTGGCATATTATCGTAGTGGCTTAAAATACAATTAGTTATATAACTGTACTTCAATTAATAATAAAGATTTCCTTCACCTCTGACAAGACGTGTATTAATCACAACTTGTGAATGGAATTAAAATAACATACGTCTGTCAAGCACAAAATTTGTTTCAATTTAAAAAGTGTTAACAAAGCAATTACTTAACTTTTATTGTTGAAATGTTAAATTCAAACTGCGCAATGGCATTTCTTGCATTATTACAAAACAAAGTCGAACAAAACAAAGAGCTGTGGAATATTTGTCTAGATTCAAAGAGGTTTGTATTCCCCCAAGTCCAAAGACATCTCGTCACTAAAGATGGCGGTTAGTATAGCTTTAAAATAAATTTTAATGTTTCTATAAATGTTTTATTACTGTAACCTAAGCCTTAAGCTAATCGTATAGATAAATACAAAATAATGTACTAATATTGTTTTTGTAAAGCTCTCAGAAAGAGGCCACTTCTAATTGTTTTTCTAGTTTATAAGCAAAATGTTTGGACATCTTTGTATTGTCTGTCATTTTCATTAGAGATATAAAATAAAGTAGCCTTGACTTTGAAAGTAAATTCTCCACAAGGATTGGTCGAAAAGAGCACAATTGATGACATTTATGGTGACGTCACCATAATCTTGCCACCAGTTTGCGCCTTGTCTAGTGAATACGGAAAAGGAGCAAATAATAAGGCACATCTTTGGGAGTATCTTGAGTGCAAAGTTGCGCCATTTCTTGATTTGCGCCAGAGCAGAATTGCACTCGTTAGTGAATCCAGGTCCAAGGTGCGTCGTCTTATGTGTAAACTATTAGCCACTCAGGCGGCACAGAGCATTGCCCAGGGTATTCCATAAGAGGTTGTCTAAACGTCTTACCCGCAATGAGATTATGTGATGATAGTTATTATAAATTTGTATAGTCGATGTGAGTCTTAATCTAACTTAAACCTTGTTAACCAAACCCTTGTTACCTCTGAGATAATTTCCTTTGAGGGAAAAATAACGAAGGTGCCAGCCGGGAATCGAGCCCGGGACTCCTAAACTCGTAGCCAGGTGTACTGACAAATACATCACGGGGCCGGTTATCACTGCCTATAAAATAACATGAATAAAATATTGTATTTTATTTATTTAATGTATTTAACATGCACTTTCTAAACAGACTGATTAGGTATATCAACAGACGATAGTTTTTATGAGCTAGAGCGAAAGGCCCTAACAATGTTGCCGAGAAAGGTATTTTCACATGGGACATACATACATTTATACATGGGACCGGCAGCTTTACTTCTCCTACGAAGGAAGTTGTGCTACGAATTTTTATCGTTCAAGGAAAATCCGTCGACCCCGGCTGGGTTTTAACCCATGAACATCGAGTCATGCACTTTACACCAAGACCATTGGGGTCGACATTACTAATAAGATAGTAGAGTGTTATCAATTTTGGTCACAACAAAATGTGTTTGTATTTTCTTAGAGGTCCTTCCTATTAAAATTAAGCTGTACTTAGGTTTGTGGCGCTAATTTTGGTGAACTCTCCTGGGCTGTTAGTTGCTGATCTGGACTGAATGTTCTACTATAACCCTAGAAAGTGATGGGTGTAATTAGCGTGTTTTACTTCTCATATTCAGCTTCATCTCCAACCTTAATATCTAGGAACATATGATCGAGGTAAATTTCGAGGAAATACAAATGAATACTAACATAAATACAATCTCAACACATAAACCTTAAATTAAAATTGCATACAATTTTGTTTATAATCAGTAATTTAATAATTTTAGTTTTTTTTATCCTACTTTTGACGGCAGTATTGTTCAGAATTAGTGTTCAGGAATATTGATAGGGGAGGCCAAAATTCAAATTCCTGTTGGATGCATTGAAGTTATCAACTAATAAGTTAACTGTCCGCCCTCTCCTCAAGTAAACGTTCGGTGCATCCGTGCAGTGTCTTAAAATGTTCCCTTAATATGTGCTCTTGGATCAAATTACGGGACAGTACGAGCGTACAGTTTAAGGTACTCGCACACCGGCATAGTATAGTATACGTACGGTACCAGGACAGTAGCAGTATAGTAGCAGTATAGTAACAGTATGGTATCGTATTGCCGCGACGGTCCCGCACACCGAGATCCTAACAGCTTGTTTCCCCAACCACACCCTACAATTCTCCTGAGGGCAGCGCAGTTAAAAGAAGCGAGTGTATTGTTGTTCTGTTAATTACAATGATGTGATACCTTGTCTTCTTCCTCTGATGAGGACATTGTGGTAGCGGCTATGTTGCTGGAGCCAGAGAAAAATAAGTGGATACATAATATCAATAAGAAAAGAAAAGTGTTTGGAGAGATTTAACTCTTTTTGAGGATTTTATCCACGACGATAAAAAAAAGTATACCTTAGTTAAAGGTTGGCACATTTGCTGTTGAGGAACATCATGAGGAAGCATAGGAGGATGAAGGCTGAATGTGGAGGGAGGTGGTGGCTGTTGAGGAACATCATGAGGAGGAAGCACAGGAGGTTGAAGGTTGAATGCAGTGAGAGGCGATGGCTGCTGAGTACATAATGAGGAAGAATAGGTTGAAGGTTGAATGTGGTGGGAGGCGATGGCTGATGAGGAACATTATGAGCCGGTTGAGGAAGCATGGAAAGTTGATGATGGGAAGCAAGAAGATACATTGAATGTTGAGGGAGTTACTGAGGAACATTTTGATGAGGCAGAGGTATCATGGGTAGCTGCTGATCATCGGATGTATGGGGTTGTAATGCTTGTTGAGGATAAAAGTGAAAATATCCAGGGTAATAGCTGGACTCGCATTC
This sequence comes from Timema californicum, assembly GCA_902141385.1. NCBI lineage: Eukaryota > Metazoa > Arthropoda > Insecta > Phasmatodea > Timematidae > Timema > Timema californicum. The sequence continues at coordinate 4,038 of CABFOW010005449.1, read as the reverse complement.
GGATACTTTTCTCTTCATACTGAGAGACCAAGTTAAATATTTTAGCCTTAGCAGATATTTGAAATTATTTGGGCAACTGTCGAAATGATTCCTCAACGGCTTAAAAAACTTACTGAGAGGGTGTAGTGGGGGGGTAGGAAACGGCCGCCATGACAGTATTGTACGTGTCTTTCCGCTTTCAAAGCGGGATGGCAAGAGAAAAACAGATTACACTTGTACGATACCGTACTTATACAATACTATACCGGTGTGCGAGGACCTTAAGTCGTATAGTACCAAAATAAATAGTTATATGTAGGTTTATATAAACATAGAGAGAGAGTATTGTGGATAAAGTTAGTAAACTTGATCCACAAAACATCAGAGTATATAATAATTAATAAATAACTAGTTGATAACTAGCACAAGATACTTTAATTTATTATATATATTATATATATTTATTTTTAGCATCGTGTCTTACTACACGTTCGGGTTATACGCTTATGTACTATTTAGTCCAATGGTTTTAGGGACTGGAAAGGTTATATTGATAGGAAATGTACCCGCATTTGTGTGGAGGTATAGTGGAAAACAAGTTAGGGAAAATCACCCTCACTACACCCGACCGAGATTCTAGCCTCGATCTCCTCGTCATCGGCAGTCTAGTCTGCCGCAAAAGTAGAGCGTTAAACCACGCGGCCACCGAAGTGGACTATGGATAAGCCTATTAAAAGTGTAACTATCCAATGTCCAAAGGAAACAAGCTAAGACTACTTAACTTCAGCTACGCGTAGGAGGCTTACTACCCGTCCGGGCGACCTACATATGCATATAAATGGAGTAGGGATAAGGAAAGTGGAATTTAAAGGAAGTGTACAGTATGCCCCATGGCTTCTTTGGTGCTGACTGACAGCTCACAGCTGACTTCTGACAGTCAACATTTAGATATATACCTAAATTTTGAATGTCGGAAGTGACAGCTGCTAAATACATGTTTTTGCAGATCATATGGTTCAGCGTAGGGATACATAATTTGATCTGGTAGCTTTTCAAAGCATTTAGCTGTCAGCTGTCAGTCAGCACCAAAGAAGCCATGGGGCTACTGTACATACATTTTTGAAAAAGAAGAATGGTAAAATATTTCTAAAACTTCAACGTACACTCAGCTAGGATTTTAATCTGTTCACTTCCTCCATACCTTAGAAAATCAAATCATACAAGCCTGACATACTCACCTTTGCGTCTGGTAAAAAAAAACTCATTTAAGAGTGCCTTTTTGCACGTTTGGTGAAATTTAATAGGTAAAAGAAGATCAATAATGAAGAAGCAACAACAGCTTTATATAAATTTTAAACTCGAACGAACTTGAAGTGACATCAGGATTCACGGAGAACGAAACGTAAATACTAAAGAGCGAATCATCTCAAGAAAATGAAGTCTTATTTCAACCCAATGGCCTAAGGATCACAATCACAGCATTGAATATTAAAATGTATAGTGAAAAAAGTAAATCAAAACAAGGCATAAAAATAAAAATTTGACTTGTGAATATTTTTCTTCTTTCATGTCAGGTAGCGACTTAAAAGGACATAAATAATAACAATGTGACATTTTGCGAGTATAGATAAATAATGAAGACACTAATGACATTGGATTAGAACAGGACAAAAGTTTCGAATAGAAGGAAGAACAGAAAACATGAATGGTCTGTCATCCTCCATGTCAACACAAAGAGAAGGGGGAGATCGAAATCGCCAAAGACATCATCAGAGACCGCAGACGGATTGAGTCAGCTAAAAAGTAAAAAAAAAGGATGAATCAGACGCGATAGGAAGGGACAAATGGGGGAACTACACATCAGTAACGAGACACCTGTTCAATGGGGCAACAGTGTCCTTCTGCTTGACTTCCCACACGAAATAAAGGAGGGGCATTAGCCCAACGTTTCACGTCACGATTCTCAGATTTACTTCATTTTTCTCGTCAGGATCTTAACAAAATACTTTTTATATTCAAACGTGCAAATAATAGTTACACTAATAACATACCGGGTGTATACATTTACAAGAATATACAACAATTGAAAACAAATGACAAAAGATAACTTTGTTTATCAAAAATAAATATATTTTTTGTAATAAAACTATTTTTATAAAAAAAAATTTCTTACTAGTGACTTGGTCTACCGGCATATTTACACTAATGAGGCTGGGATGAGAAAGGTAGAAAGAATTGCGAGAAAATATAATAAATATAAATAAAGATTTGCGTGATATTATTGGTGTTACATCATCTTTAGGTAGTATTTATGATATAGATGATATTCCGATTGTATATATTTAAAAGAGTATCATAATTATCATAAATATGATCTGAAGATGATGTAACATCAATAATATCACCGAAACCTGTCGTCATAACATATCAAATAAATATAATAAAATAAAGAAGATATAATTTTATCATTTATTACTCCTTATCAAATAAAATATAAATATTATTTAAATATGTTGTTGAAAACTGATAACAAATTAGGCTAAAGAGATTTTTAGGAAAAGGTCTTGCATACATATTCCTGGAATCTTGAAGATAAATAAGAAAGAGTCCATAAAACCATTTGTTTATCCTAAATAGAAGACATTATTAATGTATTTTAAATTTAAATTAATTATGTGCAAGAAAAATAAAGGAAATGAAAGCGTTGTGTGTATGAAGAAGTTGAAGCGGGTTAGTACCAAAGTGCAGAAGACAAACGGCCTAGCTCGTTGAACTACTCATTGCCGGCCCGTTATTGTGAGGGGAGTGGGGAGGGGGGTTACTGGAAAACCAGCAGAGTAATAGCGGGATCTAAAAGTATTATTATTATTATCACCGCGTCTTACAACCCATTCGGGTTATACGCTCTTACGCTAATGTTTATTGGTAGGGTGATTGTGAGATGAAATGGAGGACCTACAGTTTTAACGTGGAATCCGAACCACGGTGGAGACCTGGCATTCCACACATTCACAAGCTGTGATTAATACACGTCTTGTCAGAGGTTAAGGAAGGGTTTGGCAATCAGATAAATCTGTGCCCGGACCGAGGATTGGAGCCCGGACACTCAGCACAGAAGTCTGACACCTTACCCCTAGACCACCAGGTCATCTATATAAAAATAGCCGTGGTAGTAACTAAAGATAAGAATGTTCCTCTGCTCCAGGTATGCCCTCAAACTCCGTGTCGACGCTTGCGTTGCTGTCGTCACTACTCGCCGCGGCGCTGTGCGGCGCCACCGCGGAAGCACCTCGGGGCACCCTGATGGCTCAGTCAGAGGACGGCATCCTCCTCCCCGCCTCCATGAATGACCTGGACGACTTATCTGTTGTCGAAGACGACTTCGAACAGGTGAAGTCCGCGGTTGATAAATATGTGGGATCAATTCAGATATGACCCGCTTCGGTGGCCACGTGGTCTAACGCACTTCTCGTGTTAGACTGCCGAAGACGGGGATATTGGTGTTCCCGGTCGGATACAATTAGGGTGTTTTTTTCAAGAGTGGGTTTCCACACTCTCCACGCAAATGCGGGTGCATTACCTCTAAATTAAGACTTTCTAATCCTTAACTAATTGGTGTAGTTAGTGCATAGACGTATAACCCGAACGGGTAGTAAGATACGGTGCTAAAATTATCAGATAAATTATTATAACCAGAAATTGCGAGAAAAATTACAAGTGTTGTGTATAATGTAACTTAGCCATGCACTTATTAACAGCTAACATGATCCATTTATATCGTATCACAAACTTATTTCGTCTAATTTTAAGGTCTGACACCTTATCTCAATCGGCAGCACGTCTGCCTACCGAACTAAGAATACAGACTACGATATAGACGAATCGGCTATCATTGGTGAAATTGTAGCTCGCCCTTTCACAGTGAGGAACTAACGGCCGGGAAACCAGATGTTGTGTCTGTTCTAGATTTAACTACTGTAGTTATTATTATTATTATTATTATTATTATTAGCACCGCGTCTTACTACCCGTTCGGGTTATACGCACTTACACTAATGT
>CABFOW010005448.1:0-42539 GCA_902141385.1 Timema californicum | reverse complement strand
AAATCTGTGCCGGGACCGAGGATTGAACCCCGGCCGCCAGCACAGAAGTGTGACACCTTACCCCTAGACCACCAGGTCACCTTAATTTTTAAAGATTAGATAAATTTTTATTATAATAATTATAATAATTGTAATATGTAAATTACCAAAAATAAATAATTTCAGACCAAATTTCAAGGTGTAAAATTTAAAATGTGTAGCTGCTCGGATAATATTTCAATCGCGTGTGACGCAAGGTTAACTAGAAATAAACACTAATTTAAATTGGCAAGGATTCGGCTCGAGGCTTGGATCTCAGCGCCGTCCAGTTTGAACCGAGCCTCGTAACATCCTTTGATGTTCGTAGAAATAAGTAAGGCATAGCTCATGGGTTTGAATCCCGGACTCAGGTGTCATTTTCTATGTGTTTCTACTGCATGCTCGGTTGGTACTAATTTCTATAATGTGTTAGGGGCGAGGACAGTTGAGTTTAGAAGAATTGTACCCAAACTTGCGTGGAGGAAGAGTGGAAAACCATTTAGGAAATAAACAGCTCCAGTTCAACCGACAATGGCGTTCAGCCTTGATTTCCCTGACACCAACGAACCACTTAGTCCGCGTGTCCACCTGTGCGGGTGGCACGGACATTAGCCTAATTTAGAAGTTGGGGGAGGTGGCTAAATAGAAATAGTTCGTTCCCATGTTTTATTAAGGAAGACTCCCAAACTAATGAAGCAGTGTCTTGTGTAAGCCACTAGTGTCTCTTAGGCCGCTTTTTTCCCAAGCAGCGAGTGAGAAAGTCTTGTTACATCCAACAATAGGATCCTCCTCACAAGGAGATGTGATCTCATCTGCTACCTTGATGGACAGTATCAGGTGGTAACTACGTACAGGTGTCTGGGTATTAACGCCTTCTTCAGGTGGAGGTGAAGACAATGGGACATGCATTAGCATTGCTAACTTGTTTTATGTGTGGTGGACAGGTACAGTCCAATATTTATAGGAAGGGCTTTACCCGATACGACAGCTTAGGGGACCTCAGATCTTATCAAGAGAAGCTTCATCTGCTCTCTCTCTCGGTCAACTGTTGCCAAATCTTCTCTCGTGGTCAACTGTTGCCAAATCTGCTCACTCTCTCTCTCGGTCAACTGTTGCCAAATCTGCTCTCTCTCTCTCGGTCAACTGTTGACAAATCTGCTCCCTCTCCATTATGAATGAAGGTGGTGTGCTGGTGTAAGAAGGAGCTACTGGCAACACAGGCAGCGTTGAGAAACTTGTTCTATATTTGAGTGGAGATTGACCACACGCAAACAAGTAAATGACAACACTGTATCCCAATAGAAGCCATGCAGTTCCCTCGCAGATGATATACAGTGTAGAGCAGATACTAGATCTAACTTCACGTATTAATACGTCAAGTCATTTAATATACAGCGGCCAACTTTGACAGATATTATTATCTAGGCCTGTTACATTCTCCAAGCCACGAGCATCAGGTTAAAATCCTTGTGCGAGACTTATTTTATTAGAAATAAATCACACCAGCTTATCACTGAACATGGATACACTACTAAAAAAAATCGAAGCCCTACTCAACGATTTGTATTCGTGGCGTTTTTAAAAACCAAATTAAATGTTGTCTCCGGGCTTCTTCTAACCTACCAACCATCCTATACAAAGATACCATGCTAACCTACCAACCATCCTATACAAAGATATCATGCTAACCTACCAACCATCCTATACAAAGGTATCATGTACAACTGTTTTCCATCCATTCTTTATTTTGTTTAGTGTCATGAAGAACTGAGACGAGGTTCTTTTTTTGTTATTTCTTCTAGCAGTTTCAAAAAAAGGTTAGTGACTAACATAAAGGTCAGGCGCAAGTGTAGCTGATGTTGTTCAAAGAAACAAAATGGCAGGGTTTAAAGCACTGCAGGTATTTTCCAAGGGATAGAAAAATGTGGGTTCCCTTTGACAGTTGAAACCAACTCAAGACGAGAAGTTGAACAAACGATTATATTTGATTAAAGCCATCATTTTGACTAATATATCCGTGATGCAACCTTCTTCTGTCTCTGTCTCTCTCTCGGTTACCCAGACAAAATATCTCTACGGACAAAGGGGGTGGGGGGGGGAGAAACGAGGGACGAATGCATCACGTTACGCGAACGTTCTAAAAACCATGACTTAGAAAACAGCCCTTTTGGCAAGAGGTGGTGTCGTAATAGGCGTTGAAGAATCAGAAACTGCATCCGTCAATAGATAAAATTATTTTTATTAATCACCGAATTTAAGTCGGAACCGTAACAATCCCGTACCAGTCACTAGATTGGTCCAATCTTGATACACTCACATTCTAATCTTCCCAGTTCCGCGAAATATTAGCGCGTGTGATATCAGATCTCATATTCACCCTGTTACGTGCTGCAATAACGCTGAGTAAAAACAGAAGGGATTTCAATTAGAGTCTGATAATAATTCACATTAACATAATCAGTATAATATCAATACGCATGAGCGGTGACAAAATGCCCATAATGAACTATCCCAGAATGTAATGAGCCCATGTCAAGAAACAGATAATTTTGCAAAATGGTTGCACTCCACGAAGAATGAACCACGGACCGTAATATTACAAGTACGACTACCTATATGAACTGCGAATAATAAAATCTTGTAGCCAAGAAAAGTAACATTACAATGCTAGAATAAAAATCAAAGAACCATCCTGAGGTATAACATAACATCTAAATATCATGTTTGAACCAAATACATGAGACTATTTTGAATCTAGGCCCAGGGTCAGACAGACAGACAGATAGACAGACAGACATGGGATTAGGACAGGCATGATTGTAAAATCCACCTTTTTTTTTGTTCGAGGCCACATAAAACGTAAAATTTCGTCATAATCTCGATGCTGAAAATGTTCTCGATTACAATACTTTCTCTTCTTATTATTATAAGGTGTTCTGTCCCACAACAGATCCATTTCCTTTGTCAGTGAATCTAGAACGTCATTGCACCCTGTTATTTTCTTCAAGTCATCCAATATTTGAATCCTTCTTCTTCCTAAGCTCCTCTCCCCCTCAACCTTGCCTTATATGACGTCGTACAGAATACAGTTTCTCCTGCGATCCAGTTTGCTTCACACTCAAGATGGTTCTCTTTATATGAAAGAGTAAAGATTAAATAAGATAAAATGTAAGTTTATGTCACTGAAACAAAGAGCAGGGATGAATAGTCGACAAACGATGACAGGCTTTCTTGGTAGAATTCTAATATTTTGTTTGAACGGTCTTTCATCATTTTTATTTGAGTGAATGCATTTATAATGTGCGTTATTCTCTTAATTTGAATTTTGTAGCATTTGCAACAAAAAATAAGAGACAAGACGATAAGTAATGAACTTATCCCATTTCACTGTCCCAGCACCTCACGATAACGATTCAGCAACACAGAAAAGCAAACATACGAACAAGACCACGGCGCTTAATGAACTGACCAAACCCATCGAAGCTCGAGTGGTGACCACTAGAGGTCGCGGGATAGTGATACACTCCAGAGAGTTCAGAATCTAAGTAAAGCAAGTTATAGTTCATCGGAGAATGATCTCAAACAATGGAGTTCGTTCTCAGGGCTATGTTAGTCACGTGTATCCCCACTTTGTGACCCAATCATGTTCCTTCCACCTTGTTCCTTGCCTCCTCCTTTCCTTTGAATTGTAATCGTATGGCAACATGACCAGCACTCTAGGACTTGGCTCTAGATAGAGGAGTACGTAGCCTTGGCTGTACATTCATTAAAATGTAAGACAACATTTTACGTTTAGGTTTAAATTATTTTTGAATTATGTGACCTTTTCAAAATTCATCTTACGGCCTACTATATCTTTTTTCTTTTTGGTAAATTAAAATACTCTGGTATCGCAGATTGGAGTTAAATTTACTGATCATTAATATTATGAGGTTGTTCAGAGACTATTATATTAGTAGTTGGGTGGCACACCTGTAACAGGCCAGGATGGGTTGAATTTGATCACGTGACCACGCCCCTCACTCTCTGATTTGATGTTGGTTTCCCCCCTCCTCTCCCACCTTCCTGAACCTTCCTTCTCCTGACCCCCCCTACCCAACCCTGACCCCCCTTTCAGTGTTCCAGACATGTTGGTTTTTGTTCTAAACATGTTGGTACTTGTATTTTCTTGTTTTATTTGTTTTTTATGTATATTCATTGCTTTTTTATATGTTCTCAATGGTTATTTATGTCTGGGTAGGTTTGGGAAGGGGTGTTGAAGTTTTTTATTTATTTATTGGCGTGAAGTCCACGGAATTGGGCACGGAACCTCCACGGCGCACGAAGCTCTCCTGACGGAAGCGTAGCAAAGAGTGTGAGAGATGGTTTCCCCTGCCTTTATACCCCTTTAACTACCCCTCACTACCCCTTCTTACATCGCCAAAGCACAGAACGAGCTAGGTTACAGTGACTGCTTCCTGACTCTGTTGAACTGTCTTTCACTTCCCGGAACAAACAGCACAAACCTCTCCTAACGATCGTTTGGGATAGAGTGTTATAAATAGTTCTCCTGCCTTGAGACACTTTTCACTTCCCCTCACTCCCCCTTCCTTCAAGGCATATGTCGCAACCCTCCCCTCGGTAATGGGTTTTTCTTGAGTCGCAAATAGTTATCAAATGTCGCAACCCACTATGTAGTAATGGGTTTTTACGGTGATGTCGCAACTAGACAGTATTGACACAGCTCTAATTATGCACAATTAGGAGCCTCGGAATCCTCAGCTACAGGCCATTATCCGCCACCCCAAAAGTCTACTAAAATTGGTTATTTGGTATCGTCCGTTGACATTGGTGGATGTAGGTATCCGTCATGGACCGGAGGAGTAAGGTAGTAATGTTCCAGAGTTTACGTGGAGTGACAGAGAGTAGGAAATCCCCCCGTTAACCCAAGCGAGATTCAAACCCACAATCTCCCCCGCCATAGCTATATGAGTGACACGTACCCTTTAGGGTAAACGTGCGATAAGGATGATTTAAAAAAATGTTCCGGAGGAAGAAATACCTACAGTTTCACGCTGGGGATTCGATTACCCCCACCATAATTAGTTGAGCCCAACATTCATACGGTGTGCACAGCACGATTCGAACCTTGATTTCTTAAGCACAGCTGATGTTTGTTACAGTGGTCGTACTTCCTGCACCCCCACCATTTTCGAAGGGGCTTTGCTGGTTGGCAAAATTTTTCTAGACCAGGTAGAATGTGTACCCACATTTGATTTTAGTGAGAAAATAAAACGTTGATCACTATGTCATCAGCTTTCTTGTGACGCCTTAGACCATATGACCATCGATGCAAGTATACAAATTTAGATGGTGCGCACACCGGGATTTGAAACGTGATATCTTTAGCACATCTGATGTCTGTTATAACGGTCGTACTAACTGCACCCCCACCATTTTGTTGGTTGACAAGATTGTCAATTAAAAAAATAGCAAAAAAATGTAATTTTTTTAATCCCTAGAATAAGTTGGTTGGAGAATCAAAGACCGGAAGGAGATGGCAACATTTTTATATTCATTTATAGATTGTTGTGACTTTAGATTGCTACCCAAAGAATAAGTAAAAGGGTTTAATTGTTTTATTCTGAACGTTTCAACTTATCAATAATGTTTTAAACTGAGCTTTTAAGCCAAATAAACTTGTATTCATAGGATAGGAGAGGGGGTGTTAGGGTGTAGACGTTAAAACACAAATATTACAGTTCAAAATATTTATTTATTTACACAAACAAAAGTTTTTACAAATATAGCTCAAACCATGAAAAGTATACTTGGAATATTTATTTACACAAAATAAATTAGCCACTTAAACAACAAAGAAATTTAATATTCGAAACTATATTTTGATGTAATAATGTATAATTTTTTTTTACAAATATTCACAAGTAATCCAATTATGAAGACCTTGAAATTATTTTAAATATAATTTAATCTTCACAAATATATTTTGACTAAATAATAAATATAATTTACATTAATTAATAGGCTGTTACGCTTTAAATATCTAGGTAAAAATAATGGGGCATCAGATTGCGCATAACGGCGTCTACATTAAAATCATTGGCCAGAGTGTTGTTTTAATTTAAAACTGCTGAAGGGGATGCTATTGTTATTATCATTATATTATTGTCCATTGAGGGTCTTGGAATCCTAGTTCTATTAGGCAACATTGCGCACCTCCTGCCAATACGGCCGGTACGAACCCCAAAAGGCCATGCGTCTGAAATGGGGGAGGTAATCTGAGAGCCTGAAGTACCTGGAGACCGCAGGTCTTGGAACGTGGGCGGTAGCGCGTCCTGGGGTTCCTGATGGTCCTGCGTGTCCTGGAGGGATCCAAGGCCTTGGCCTACCGGGGACTGTATGTCAGGGAGATGGACAGATACCCGCACGCCCTCAGGAGTCAAGATGGTTGGAGGCAACTCCTACCTTGAAGACCATAGGTCCTGATGGTCCTGCGTATCCTGGAGGGAACCAAGGCCTTGGCCTACCGGGGACTGTATGTCAGGGAGATGGACAGAGACCCGCACGCCCTCGGGAGTCAAGGTGGTTGGAGGCAACTCCTCCCTTGAAGACCATAGGGCCTGATGGTCCTGCGTGTCCTGGAGGGAACCAAGGCCTTGGCCTATCGGGGACTGTATGTCAGGGAGATGGACAGAGACCCGCACGCCCTCAAGAGTCACGGTGGTTGGAGGCAACTCCTCCCTTGAAGACCATAGTGCCTGATGGTCCTGCGTGTTCTGGAGGGAACCAAGGCCTTGGCCTATCGGGGACTGTATGTCAGGGAGATGGACAGAGACCCGCACGCCCTCAAGAGTCAAGGTGGTTGGAGGCAACTGCTCCCTTGTAGACCATAGGGCCTGATGGTCCTGCGTGTTCTGGAGGGAACTAAGGCCTTGGCCTATCGGGGACTGTATGTCAGGGATTTGGATGGAGACCCGCACGCCCTCAGGAGTCATGGTGGTTGGATGCAACTGCTCCCTTGAAGACCGTCGGTGAACAAAGTCGGCCAGATAGGCGACCACAGCCTCCACAAGGTTATCCTCCAACCTCAGACTTTCCCTGTTCTGAGCGATTTTGGCCGCCTGCTCAACGAACATTAGTCCATCAGCACTCCACCAGCTCACATCTATGTAATTAAGCTAGATTTTATTAAAGTGTTTATTGAATAAAGAGAGTAAGGTACTCCACAGGTGTATTCACACATAGCTTACCATACCAAGTGAGCCAAACTTAGATTCCCTCTAGGATTGTAAACGCTCAAATGTATAATATATAAACCGGATGTAATTTACTAGAACTGGAAGGTGCGCGTTAATCCAATATAACTCACGTTGAACTGCGTTAATAGTTTTCTAGTAATATAGAGTAGGTAGCAGAGTATGTTATTTCATATATGATCTTTGTTGTATTGTTTCTTTATAATACGGTAAAGACCTATTATATAGTTTCATACAGCTTAGGAGTTTTTTTTAGTGTTTCTACAGACCTATATATTACTTTCACAAATCTTAGGAGTTTTTTTATTAATTGTTTATTTTAATATAAAATTGCAGTACACCTTACTATTTATTTATATAAGTTATTGTAGACATGTAATAATATCAATAAAATATTAGCCAACTTATTCAATAACTATTGAGAAAGGTTCTTCTTGCCGATGAAAATCAAATAGCTATTTTAATCATATTATAAATATAAACATTAAGAAAGTTCTGATTGTAGTCACACATAATAGTAATTGTTTTCTTGCTTCAAACCCGAGACCCAAGACCTCTGCTAGAGAAAATGATAGTCGCCTATGAATATATATATATATATATATATATTTGAAGTGTAATTAAGAAATCAGCCAAGATATTAAATAATATTGATCAAACAGGGAATAGAACAGGGACTCCCTCTCATAGGAAGATCGCTATATTAAGATCTCGACCCTTAGATCCTCTAAAAATCTGATAGTTTTGTTTCAAAATCATGTCAACAAGCCATTAGATAGAAGGTTTATTTGTCAATCGTGACACCGAACAACAGGTAGTGTAGCCAACGGGACAACGTGTGTGTGGGTAGATTTTCTCTAATTTCTACCTTCATTAGGCGTGTAAACCAGTCATACAAATAGTAAGAAGTGCTATCGGAAACTTTTTAATTAGGTACTTTGGACTAGATTTAGCTTTAGAGAATACTTAAAATGTATTGCGATATTCCTTATGTATATATATATATGTATACATACATAAAGTTCGTTCACGGTAGGAGTTTACCTCTGAAAGGCCTTTTTCCCTACCAGAAATCTATTATAGAGTAGGATATTAGTAGGAAAAAAGACCTTTCAGAGGTAAACTCCTATGTATACAGATTGTTATAAACAAATGAGAGGTTAAATAAGACTAGTAGTCAATGTAAATAACGGCGATGCTTACAAACTCACTAACCTTAGACATATAGCTGCATTCGGTACCATTGATTTAGATTAAAGATATAGGATCTACTATCGAATACCCATAACTTAGAAAGTGCCAGTTTAAAAAAATATACAAAATAAAATTAAAATTAAATGAAGCTCTTCTAATCTATTTACCAAAACCCATAGTATATTGAATCAGGCAGCTAATGCCCTATAATCGGTAAATCAATATTTTGGATCAAACTTGGTTTTAGGGCCAGATTAAACAAATTTTAGTCAATGCACATAGATTTTATAGGTGGGATTTAAAAATGGTAGCTTTTAGAACAGTCATAAATAAACATCGAACCTAAAATTAAATCAATGAATCAATTAGATAATTTTATTAGTCGCTTAGATCAAAATTTTGAATGAAAGTTGGTTTGGAAATAGACTAAGCAAATGTTATTCGCTACACATATTTTTCTATCAGGAATTTAAAAAAATGGTAGCTTTCAGAAGAGTCACAAATTTAATCCAGGCAAATACACATCCAATTTAAAATTAAATAGTTCTCTTTTTAAGCTATGTAACAAATTGGCTTAATACAAACAGAAGAGAATTGAAATACCTAATGTCGATGTTGTTGATGTTCCATCGTCTTGATTAGTCAGTCGCTCCGTAGCTAATTTTCACGTGAAGAAGAAGACAGGGATGCTCTAAAATCACTATATATATGAACCAAAACCCCTTTCACCAGCGAACCACCAACCCATCCTTTCTAATTTAGATTGAAATAGAATCGGACAAATACTAATGGTATCTTCATCGATGGCGTAATATTAATTTTCAGCCACGCTTATTGTTTTAAATTGGCTCGATACGATTGAAATTTAAAAAAATACTGTTAATAACGATAAATATTATAGCGTTTTGTCTTTTTTGATATTCAAAATTAAACTTCTATATTAAGTGATCGTTAATGAAGGCAGTACGGAAAATAATTATTTAATATATAGCCAAACTGATTATGAGACAAATTTATAAACACAGGATACTACGGGTTAACTATTTAAATAAATGGTGACGGGAGAAGTCGGGGTTCGATTCCCTGTCGTGCGTGTGTATTGAGGCTGGCTTCCTCCCTCATCGTCCATGATTTGTGCCCCGGATTAGTAGTAAGAAGACACATTTCGTTTTATACCATCATACTGATGCGGGTACATTTATCCCCCTTCTTATTCCTCTCTACAAAATATGTATTTATGGTTTTCCTGTTTCACTCCTGACCCCCCTGACGGGTAGTAAGATGCAGTTCTGAATACTAATAGGCTTAACTTCGTGGCTATTGGCAGGAAGATAAAGGAGGGCTGGTTAGATTCACCCCTCGTGTTCAGTTGTCAATGACGCGCCAATGTGGGTTGACAACTCGCTTTGTGACAAAAGGAGGTAAAAGTTCAAGTCCCTTAGAGGGCACAAATGCCAATTACTTCCCATGTCAATCCCTGGTAAATGCGGGTACACAACTCGCCCTGTGACATAAAGAGGTAGGAGATCAAGTCCTTTAGAGGGCAACAAACGTTAATTACTTCACATGTCAATCCCTGGTAAATGCTGTTACACATTTCGCCTGGCCAATATTAGCTCTTATCTCACGCTCACCTGAAGAGCTTGGTTCGAATCCCTCTCGTGAGTGTGTGTACCGAGACCGGTTTCCTCCCTCATAGTTTATGACTTGTGCCTCCCTGAAGGGTACAAGTTGGGATGTTAAATCTTTGCTTGCGCACTCGTATAGAAGGCTCCCCGTATCGGTGGTCTAACAAATTTTGCCAAAGGGTAAAAACAAAATAAAATCATAAACATGTGGTTTGGTTTATCGAACTGGTGAAGCGAGTTCTCAGTTTTAACTCAAACGATCTGCATTAGTATTTCTGTCTGTGCTGGATATGTCTCAAAATAACCTTTGAACGCATCAACCTATTTAAATCAATTACGTTAATGTGTTAGGGATGAGTAAGGGTGAATTTGGAGGAAACGTGCTCGTATTTGCGTGAAGGACAAATGGGAAACCATTTAAGAATAACACCCTCGGTACACCTGACAGGAATCCAAACCACGATCTCCCCCGTCATTGGAAGTTCTAGTATATTGCGAAAGTTACGTCTTAGACCATACGGTCACCGAAGCGTGTTTGTTTATCTTCCATTTTGAAGGAGAAGATCGAAGTTCGTATTCTAGTTGGGTGTACTGATACCGGTTATCCACTCTTCCTCCACGCAAATGTGGGTACACTTCCTCTTTCCAAATACCTAAACTCATGAGCATAATTAGCATAAATTTGTATACAATTTTCTGTCGTGCAAATGCGCGTGCATTTAACTGCGTAAGACGTGTGTTAAAACATTAGTGATCCTAAAAAACTCCTTCAGTACTAAAGTTATGGCCCGATGTACCCTGCAAAAGATAGCGGGGTTCAAATCCAGGTTCATACATGCGAAAGAGGACCTCGCAAGGCGGCATTATGAAGCAACTCGAGAATACCCCCCTGTTTTTCATAGGTCAAAGCCCCTGACCTACTAGGACATTTGGGACGGAAAAATACCAGGGGAGATTGAGGCTCGAATCCCGGTCGGGTGTATTGAGGGTGGTTTACCCGCTCTCCCTCCACGCAAATTTTGGTACACTTCCTCCAAATTCAAACCTTTCCCATCCCTAACCTACTATTGTAATTAGTACATAGTCGTATAGCCAGAATGGGTAGTAAGACGCTTTGCTGCGTGTTACTGTACATTTAAAATTAAAATATTTTCCTATATTTATTGTGTAATAGGCCCTACCGTTGTTATTTAACACACTCTCTCTCCTACCTGTATAACACACTCTCTCCTAGCTGTATAACACACTCTCTCTCCTACCTGTATAACACACTCTCTCCTAACTGTATAACACACTCTCTCCTAACTGTATAACACACTCTCTCCTAACTGTATAACACACTATCTCCTAGCTGTATAACACACTCTCTCCTACCTGTATAACACATTCTCTCCTAGCTGTATAACACACTCTCTCTCCTACCTGTATAACACATTCTCTCCTAGCTGTATAACACACTCTCTCCTAACTGTATAACACACTCTCTCCTAGCTGTATAACACACTCTCTCCTACCTGTATAACACATTCTCTCCTAGCTGTATAACACACTCTCTCTCCTACCTGTATAACACATTCTCTCCTAGCTGTATAACACACTCTCTCTCCTACCTGTATAACACACTCTCTCCTACCTGTATAACACACTCTCTCCTAACTGTATAACACACCAGACTCCACGAACCATACCTTGTTATCTAAAGAGCACTTGGAGGATACAGTATTGGAGAGGTAATCATAACACAGCCATAAAGCCTCTTACAGACATAGTGTTGCTGTCGTCTTGATACTATACAGAGATATTTCCAAGAGATGTGAGTTTATTTCTGGAGGGATAATAACAGTAGTATTATATTTCTGAACACCATTCCAGCCTTTGCTCAAAGTTTGCTCCACGGGGAAGATAGAGGATTGAGTCCCTCTCCAGTCCCTGTCTCCCGAGGGAGGGACCGCAGCCCAGGGGTGCAAGGGAGAGGACTATTATTACAACCTGACTGGCTCTATCAGGAAGGTAATTGTGTCAGGTAATGTGCGCTGGATGTTAACCAAGGAGGTAATCGCTGTGTGTGCCCCTTGGGTCCCCCCCCTCCCTGGAAGTTTCTCAGAGGAGACGCAGGCAACACAACACACCTGGGCCACGGCAGGTCATGCAACTAGTACTGCTACATATCTGGAGGAAAAACACCGAGAGATCTCGGATAGTTTCGACATGGCGAGGTGATTATAGTAGTTGTTAGTTTCAAATAGATAGCGACGAGTAAATTTGGATTACATTTATCTTTTTAGAAATATATTGTACAATTGTATTAGAATTTACCCCTCGCCCGCCCCCCTTTTCAATACAATATTGCTGTTTTTAACTCTATACGGCATAAAAAATAAAATCTATTTTGTTCGGTAATTTTGTGTTGAGAACAACTTGACCAGACGCTGACCAAATCACGAATAATATACGCAAGTGCGGGTACATTTTCTCTAAATTCCACCTCTCCCGTCTCTATTCCATTAGTGCATAGCTTGAATGGGTAGTAAGACGCGGTGCATATCCTTACCCCTTAAATTCAGTCTTTAATATCCATGGTGTTAAAACTGTAATATTAAAAAAAAGGGTGGAACTTCCCTTCGCCATTTTAGTACAAGTTTTTTTGAAAATGACTTCATTTATGGTCGAAATTCGCGCTCATGTTCTCCAATTAACTTTCTCAAAAATATAAATTGTCAACGAACTCAGCAATTCTTCGAGGCTGAGCGGAAATTACTTTAAAAGTTTTCGCGGGAGATTCTTCCCCGAGTTTTGTATGTTCATCCCCCCCCCCTTTCCCCTGATCCAGGATATTCTACGAGATGAAAACATCCCGGCAACGGTCCCTAAGGAGACGTCTCCAGATGTCCGCGTAAATTAGATTGCGCCGGCTCTACTAGCGCTCTCTGATTAGCGAACAACAACTTTTATAGCGCGAGACATTGCCGCCTGCAGCGCTGGTGCTAAAGACAAACATGGCGGCTAAGTGAAGACAGCTGGTGGAGTGCGCGCCAAGTGGGCTGATCTTGTAGAATGTTCTCTCCAATTCACAGACTCGCTCTATAGTAGGCGAGTTTATTAACCTCTTTCCTGTTTTTAACGCGTTGTTTATCTTGTTCGCTCGCCCTGAACCGTGAGCTAGTTCTTATGTCTGAGGACATCTTCTGTGTAGTTTTGTTTATCGGCGACGAGGAGGTTAGGGTTCGACTGAAATCCCACCGACTATACTTAGAGTGTGTTTTCTCGAGTAGTTTCCCACCACAGCTCCTCGAAAATGCGGGACATTTCTACTTAGTTATGACTTTCTCATCTTCAAAGTGGATAGCCTGGATATGTGTAGTAAGTTAAATCACGCCGTCCTCACACACTCACACGTCAGGCACCCAACATGAGGTTTAACGGGACGAGAGGACCAATGGACCATTGTTTTATTGATCCTCTCCTCTAACAGAATCTAAAATACATCTTTCTAAATGTTTGAAGGAAACCTATCTTCGTCAGCGGTGGACTGGAGAGTCTTGGGCTGAAGTTTTGGGTAGGGAAGAGAGCGTGGGGGAGGGTTAGCAGGTAGACAGTCTTCTTCTCTGGCTATTGTGAATGGAAACTGTCAGGGACCGAACTATTATTATCACCACTTCTTACTACCCGTTCGGGTTTATACGCACTTACGCTAATGTGTAATGGTAGGGTGATTGTGAGATGAAATGGAGGACCTACAGTTTAACGTGGAATCCGAACCACGGTGGAGGCCTGGCATTCCCCACATTCACAAGTTGTCTTGTCAGAGGTGAAGGAAGGGTTTGGTAATCAGATAAATCTGTGCCGGGACCGAGGATTGAACCCCGGACCCCCAGCACAGAAGTCTGACACCTTACCCCTAGACCGACAGAACACCCCGGGACTGAACTAAGCCACCGGTTCATTTTTAAAGTTAACCTCAACTTGATTTAAACACCAATCTAATTTAGTTTATCTTAACGATGAATGGTGGCCAGGGTTCAAATCCCGAGTGAGTAAACAAAGGTTTCCCTTTGTCCCCCCACATAAATGTGGGTACATTTCCTCTGTTTTAGATATTGCTCATCATTAACACCAGTGTAGATAATAAAAACATTAATCAAACTCACTAAGTGTGCTTTACACAGATATGCCTAACTAATAGAGAGGGGTAAGGGGGGATGGAGGGGGGCAGGGAGGGGGATGTTAAGTATTTACAGCATTTATCTCTACACGATGTCGAATATGAGTATTTGTTAATTACTATTATATCCTCATCTACATATTATTTAAATTAAAAAATGATATCTTGACGCGGGAATTGAACTTAGGACCCAAAAACTATGTTTTGATAGTTATTATAAAACTAATGCATTACATCTGAACAAACTGGAGAAAAAACATTTGATGAGAAAGGACATAAAAAGAGTGATATAAATTATAGGCCTATGCGTGTGCTATGATTGTGGAGGGGGGAAAGGGAGGTGGAATATTGATGTAGACATTCTGGGTGCAGATGCCCATATTGTTAGTGTCCATCTGGACACGTCTGTACCCTGGACCTAGCTAGAGAAAAGGAGAGGTGGAATATTGATGTAGACATTCTGGGTACAGATGCCCATATTGTTAGTGTCCATCTGGACACGGCTGTACCCTGGACCTAGCTAGAGGATAGGAGAGGTGGAATATTGATGTAGACATTCTGGGTACAGATGCCCATATTGTTAGTGTCCATCTGGACACGTCTCTCACCTGGACCTAGCTAGAGACAAGAGGAACATCCCACACGCTGAGAACTACAGGATTTTCTAAATTCAAACACCCCCCATAATGTATATATTATATAAGTGTATTATTTATATAAACCAATTGTTTCCGAATTATATGTATGTTTATATACATATACCTATATAGTTACCGAATTATAGGTATATATATATATATATATATACACCTATAGATCGGTAACTAATTGTTTTATAAAAATATATTTCAAATAAATATTTCTATATTTATCATTCCTTCATTTTCGAAATTATAAGTTATTTTGTATTTCAAAAGATGAGCGGATATACGATAAAAATTGTAAGTTTCTTGAAGTGTAAATTACCCTCTAAGCTATTTTCATGAGGAAATGTGAGCTTCCATTTTGTTTTAATACTAAAAAATACAGATATACGAATTTTGATCGAGTCGACAATGAGTGCAGGGAAATCTCCTCCATCTCGCTCAACCCCCCTCCACACTCTATCTTGGTAGTAGACATTTTCTTCTTCATCATTTCCTGAAGGCTGCATGGGCGAGGGTGACATTTCTTGGAGCATGACATCCTCTCTAATATGACTGCATTCGGTTTTAATGTGTCTGTGTGTAGGCAATTTATTACTAAACTTATTTTACATACAATTATGTGCTAGGTCAGTAACACGCAAAGAAAGCAATTATATTTGCAAACATTTCATATAAAACAAAATAACTTAGCAAAAATCGTAAAATAACAAATTATGTCTTAAAAAATTAAAGAATCTTATCTATAATTTAATAAGCCCATTTCTGATAATAGAAATTACCAGGAAATAGCTGAATGGATTTTGACAATAGACCACTTATTTTAATGATTAGTAGTCCAGGATGTCGGGGGAAATAGTAGTTTTACACGAAACGGTACTATTTTATAAATGTTGGCTGAAAAAGGTTTGTATTTTCTAAAAGTCTCTTAGTATAAAAATTGGAATCTACATATAAACGGTTGTTTTTCCACATAGTTTTTTTTACTACCGGTTCGGGCTTTACTACACTTATTCCCCCGTCAAGTTAATCTAGAGAAAGACTGGCGACTTGTAGCCCTGTGACCACCGATGTATACAATATTAGTGTTACCGTACTTATTTAACTATAAGGGGGTGAAATCATAAACAAAACTATCCAAGTGCAGGTATGGGCTCAAACTACCTCCCTCAGTGCATTCCTGCCAGTTACGTCAGCGCCATACCATGAAGGACCAGTTTAAAATAACTATGCCGATCAACATCTCTATGGGATCTATTCCGAAAAATGCCCTAGTGAATTTCACCAAGCAACTACCATACCGTCCTACGTTCGAAGGACAGTGGGAAGTCTATCTCGCAGAATTTCAATATCCGTGTTCTTTCACCACCGTACCAGAGGACCAAAATATTGTATGGTACAACTGGTTGGACACTAACGGCGTGGAACAAATATTCAAGGATCATATCTGGAAACTACAGCAATATCTACAGTGAATTGGTCAAAGCCCTAAACTAAGTAGAGGCGCTTAAAGGGGATTCGGGAATTGTATTCTACCACACAAATCCCCCCCCCCCCAAAAGTTGATATTGTTTATTCTTCACCAAATATACAGCTGCTGACTCTATCAAACCGGCTAAGTCTACAGCTCGGTTTCGATCCTCAGACTAATCTGATCAAAGTCCCAAAGTCACCGCAGTCATATTAGAGAGGATGTCATGCTCCAAGAAATGTCACCCTCGCCCATGCAGCCTTCAGGAAATGATGAAGAAGAAAATGTCTACTACCAAGATAGAGTGTGGAGTGGGGTTGAGCGAGATGGAGGAGATTTTCCTGCTCTCATTGTCGACTCGATCAAAATTTGTATATCTGTATTGTTTGTAAGTTTATATAGACGGTGAAGTGTTTAACCAATAAAAATGCCTTTTGAACAGAATCGGACTCAGAGTCAAGCTGGTCCGTGCCAGAGACGTGTTTAGTCTTATGTACGTCCCTGATCACCTTCACTTTAAGGTTAACATCGCTGAAGCCAGCCTCCTAGTGCGACGTGTCAAAGTAGCATCTTCTCTACTGTTGGCACATGCCAAGGCTTTTAAACGTAAGTCCCACAAAGTATTCCATCACCCGTGTGGAAGTAAAAACACTCACTATTCCTACTGGCATGCAATGGAAATCACTGGACAACATATTCACCGGACAGTTACCCAAACGATGCATCGTGAGATTTGTATCAAACTCGGTGTTAAATGATGACGCCACCAAGAACTCATTCAACTTCCAAACTTATGGCATGAACCATTTCTCGCTGTACGTGGATGGGAAACAAGTGCCGTCGAAAGCTACAGCCCGATTTTTCAAACGACAGCTATGTCATGTCCTACCACACACACTGTTTTATGGAACGGGTATCCATTTCATGAACGAAGATATTGACATCACACGGAAAGCCGTCTTCCCTAACGGATATCATCTAAAGGCTTTCAATATCACACCTAATCTGTCCACCCGCATGACATCGCATTTGTATTTGACGAATAATGTCTCTCTGAGCATCGTAGTGAGCTTCACCAGAGCTCTCACCAAAACCGTCAACTGTATCGTGTACGGGGAGTTTTCCATCATCATCACCATTGACAAGGACAGAAACGTCGTGACCGATTATGGAAGTTAATATAAACAGCTTCCCGCCCCTTACCCCCTCATTTTAGCCATGGACGTCATAGTGGATTACCAGAGCTTCATCGACGACACAAAAAGTTTATCGTCAAGCAACTGAGTGTTTTATCTGTATGTGGCACATTACTTCAACATTGAGTGTTAAAATCCCCATACGCTATCGATGAACTTTCCACCGATGCCCTAAAGAAAGCCGACTATATAGTCAAAAATCTGCATGGTATCACCTGGAATACTGGTGATGTGGATTACAAGCTGCTCGAATACCTTATCTCCCGTGCCACAACGCGTGCAGAAACCGTCTACGTCAAGGGGGCAGAAAAGAAAAAGTTTATAGTCAAATATACGTCTACACCCGTCGTAGATCTGTATGACAGAGGTTGTTCGTCACTGAAAACACTTAAATTGGGCCGCACCATAGGCATGGAACATAGTTCTGTATGACATTTCTGTTCGGCCTCTATCGTCTGGGGACTTCGAGATTGGATGATTGAAGATGGACACGCACACCATAAGACGTGCGCTGAAAACGAACCCGCGGTTCCGTTCTTTATGGTCGAGTATTTTCCCTGCTGATAAACTACCCGCAAGTTTAGCTTGACCTGTTGCTCTAGTCATCAACACTGATCCACACAACAAGCCTGGGACGCATTGGGTCACCATCTTTATCGACAAGCACGGTGTGGGAAAATACTTTGATAGTTATGATTTTCCACCCCGTATAAAGTCGCATCTGGCATTTATACGCAAAAACACTTCCCGCACGTCTCATAGCACCTACAACTTCAAAACATCGCCTCAGACGTTTGCGGCTCTTACTGTCTCCTTTACCTTCTCTATCGCCCCCAGATAATTCCCATGAAAAAAAAGTTCCTAATTCTCTTCTCGCTCACCAATAATACAGGCAATGATGCTAAGGTGGTGAAATATTACAAACATTTTTCAAGACTTTAGGGTCCTGCCGCCCCTCAAGAGGCTGCGCCCAATCAGCGTGTGCCTATAAAAGGGGCCACCAGATGGCGTGCCGACCATAACCGCGACAGTAATTGAAACGAACAAACATAATAGAAGGTCAAGATGTTTGCACACGCAAAGCGAAGCCGGTGAAGCCGCTTGTCATCACCAGTATTTTCAACATTTTGCTCCCATTGGACGAAGTCGACGCCAAGTGAGTCATCGTCAGCATGAGCGCCAAGAACAACTTTACGCCCAATGTCCAGGTAGAAAAATACGGAGGGAACTGTGCGTTGTTCATCCGTACAGAGTGGCAAGAACTGGGCAGCTACAAGTCGGTCATATCAATATTTTTCAGCAACACGCAACCTCCTCAGAAGATTAGTCTGACTTCTCATGAAATCTCTCTGAGACTGGTGTGTAGTGACCATATGGTTGTCATCAGCGAGAAACAAGATGCCGGACTCAAACGCGTCGCCTATCTAGCACCTAGCTGGGCGCGTATTTGTGACGTGTGGGCCCTCATCGACGTCGCCATCGACCACCGGGCTTATGTGGTCGACTCCCGTCATATGCTATTGGAATGATTTGATCGACACACTCGTCGTGGATGTATGCGACACGCTAACAGAATCGTCGGAAGTCATCGACCTAGAACAGCTTACGGTGGAAATGCACATCAGAAACCTGGATCTTATCAGTGATACCTACTATATACGTCAAGACATCGGTTTGGACTATTTCATTCTGGATGGTGAACTAAAAACAAGTTTACTAATACATCTAAGAGACACTGTAGAAAAACTCGTGAACGAATTTTTGCGGCATTCCTGTAAAAGTGTATAATAAATATTATGTATAATGTCTTTGAAACCTTTAATATATGTTTGTAAATCCTTTAATGTTTAATACATATTTTTTTCTGTAATATCGTGTTATATTTACGCAAAACCTGTCTGTCCCCTTACACGTAGATACGAGTCTCGACTTGTCGAGCCGTCAAATTGGCACCAAGTATGAACCGGGTCAATGGACTCTTTTACTAGCTCATGGTTTCAAGGTCACGATCTATTCTTGTCCCGACTTGTCTTGTCGACCCGCCAAACTGGTGTCAATCATCAGGAAAAACTCATTGCAACATCAATCAAGGTCATATCCTGACTTGTCTTGTCGACCCGCCAAACTGGCGCCAGTTATGAGTCACAGGGAAAAAACTCATTACCACATAAGGGGTTGCGACACCAGGAAAACCCATTATCACTCATGGGGTTGAGGGAGGGGTTTCCGACACATGCAACATATACCTCTAATGAGGGGGTAGTTAATGTGAATTGAAAGGTGTTTCAAGGCAGGGGAACCATCTCTCACACTCTTCACTAAGTGGCCGGGCAGATAAGATGCTCCCAGAGATCCCTAGCGATGCCAAATGAGGAGCACCCAACGCCGTGGACTGCACGCCAATAAATAAATAAAAAGCTGCAACGCCCCGTCTCAATCCTACGAAAATAAACTCCCCCACACTAATAGAAAAACTCCAACACCCGTCCGAATTCTACTCAGACATAAATAACCAATGAGCACATATATAAAAGCAATGATCATACATAAATAACCAATGAGCACAGATATAAAAGCAATGATCATACATAAATAACCATTTACCACACATACAAAATATATGAGCATACATAAATAACCAATGATCATATATTAAAAAACAAGTTTGGACAAGAATAAATCAATTTGGAAAACTGGAAAAGAGTCAGAAAGAGGGGAGGTAGTTCAGAAGAAGGGAAAATCTAACATCCAATCAGAGAGTGAGGGGTGTGGTTACGTGACAACATTCAACCAATCCCTGCGCTGTACCAGGTGGCCGTGCTAGGTAGTACTGGCATCTATGTATCCCTCCATCCATCTATCTTTTTAACAAACAATCTATTTAACTAACAATATATCTGTAAACTTATCGCTCTATCTTTTCCCTACAATTAATACATCTGACAGCTAGATCAATTTTTAGATCTACTATCACGTATTAATTCAAATCATGTTATGTTGCAGCTGTCAATTTCGATAGGTATTATCAATAACTATATTATTATTATTATTATTATTATTAGCACCTCGTCTTACTACCCGTTCGGGTTATACGCACTTACACTAATGTGTAGTGGTGGGGTGATTGTGAGATGAAAGGAAGGACCTACAGTTTAACGTGGAATCCGAACCACGGGGGAGGCCTGGCACTCCCCACATTCACAAGATGTCTTGTCAGAAGTGAAGGAAGGGTTTGGTAATCAGATAAATCTATGCCGGGACCGAGGGTTGAACCCCGGCCGCCAGCATAGAAGTCTGACACCTTACCCCTAGACCACCAGGTCACCCCATCAATAACTATAGATAACAATAATAATATAGTGATATATTATCACTTTTGACCGCAGTACTAGGGCAAGTGTTTCTTAACAAGGCTGGGTGGCAACGACGCTACCACGGAGCCAGCCCTGCCAGCTATTTTCTCACGTCAGGTTTATTACACATATTCTTTTTTCAATTTAAAGTTTTAAATTGTTGAGCCTCAAGGCTGCACAAATCACGTTAAAACATTAATACAATCTGGCAATGCTTCCCCCTCCTTATTCACCTCGGAACGTTTGGTGCTGCAAATATCGTCGAAATAATTGCCAATCTGTTCATTTATATATTTTTAACATTCGTTGCACAATGGAAACTGTGCATGGGCTATTAATTTGTTCATTTGATCGATGGTGGGTCTCACTGGACTGGACGTACAAATCCACATTCAAAGGGGAACGGCCCAATTAAAAAATAAAGAAAAACAGTAACGCCAGATCGCAACATAGCTTAAAGGGATATTGGTTTCATGGCCACCGCACACATCAATCACTGCGCGGTTATTAAACAGGTACACATTACAGTATTTATAACTGTGTGACAGCGAAAATTGTTTTATTGTGACCTATTATTTAACAATAATTATTAAAAAAGAAGTGATACATCCATTTTGGATCTTTAATGGTTATAGTTAATTGTCAAATTTAAAATTAATACTCGTTAAATTTGTGAAGTTTTTATCAATTCTTGTTTTAATTTTATCACTGGGGAACCCCCTTCGGTGGCCGCATGGTCTAAGGCGTCACTCTCGTAATAGCCTGAAGTGCCGAGGAAGGGAAGATTGAGGTTCGAATCCTAGTCGGTTGTACTGAGGGGGTTTTTTCAAAAAATATTTTCGTTTCTTCCTCCATGAAAATGTGGATACAATTCCTCAAAATGTAACCTTTTTAGTTCCCAAAACCATCAGTGTAATTAGTGTATAAGCGTATATCCCGAGGGGGTAGTAAGCGAGGATCCGACGGTTAATACCACAGATAAACCACTGACACATCGAGTCAGCAAGGTCTAACAGTCGTATAATATTGTCAGCAAGAAGATGGTTCACTTATAAGTGAATGTACCAGGATGGATCTTGACAGATTCAAATCTCATGTAGTCAAATATTAAACTATCATATTTAATAAAAACTGACACAATTGTTAAAACAACAGTGCTTGAACAAAATATAATACAACGGATGATTTGAAAGTGTCTGTACAAATTTGATTAGAGATAGATCACATTAAAACAAACCATCGTCTCAGACGTCACCTATTGGTTCTAGAGGGTAAGGTTGGGTGGTGCGCCAAAAAGATAGTTTTCGCCATCGTTATTTGTAACGCAGACTTCCTGTGTGTGACTTGGAGCCTTTGACGGATTCTGAGATGGCTGCATCTAGCGTAAGGGGCTGGGNGGGGGAGTCTTGGTGGTCGATCCTTTGAGTAAATGCCGTGAGCCTTTCATCTACCATGGTCCAACAGCGCCCTCCAGCACCTATGGGTGACGTTTGCGGACATACATATATTGACGAAAAATGTTTGATCTAGTGTTCCTCCTCCCATAAATCTTTGTGCAAAGAGTTTGGAACCATTCTGTATAGTGTACAGTAGCCCCACGGCTTCTTTGGTGCTGGCTGACAGCTTTGAAAAGTTACCAGACCAAATTATGTATCCCTACGCCGAACCATATGATCTGAGAAAACATGTGTTTAGCAGCTGTCACTTCTGAGAGTCAAAATTTAGGTATATAGCTAAATGTTGACTGTCAGAAGTGAGCTGTGAGCTGTCAGTGAGCACCAAAGAAGTCACGGGGCTACTGTATATAATATTCTTATAACGCTCGAGTAGATGTATAATGTACAGTTCAAGCCACAGTAATGCACACTCTATAAAATAATCATTGGCCAGACTCGACCCAAATGATATTTTATCCAACACATTTTGAAGTGGTAACGTATCCTATCTAGTTAAAGTTGAGGCCCAAACCTTAGTAAAACAAAATTCGATAATTAACTGAGATAATTTTAACCCAAGTAGGCCTACCCCAGCTGATACCCAATGTGGGGTGGGGGAGAAGGGCGGAGTATGAACAAAACCAGCAATGGGGTTTCCAGCTTAGTTTTCAACAAACAACCAAATCGAAAATACATTATAAACAGGATTCTCCCACCTCAAGACCATCCTACAGTCGTGGCGAGCAGTGTAGTTCCCATGCCCCACCTTACAAACACCCCCTCCCCCCGTCCAGAGGATGGAATATTATGTTATATTCTGACTGCGTTACACCATTTTCTGGCCCGTTTAACCTCTAACGCAGATATTTCCTTGTCGTGACAAAGAAGGGGTAGGCGGGGGGGGGGGGGGGGGGCTTGCAAATAAATTGGGGCACGTCCGTGGCAAGAAGAAGTTATGTCACTTTCCTTGCTTGAGCTCTACACTCGTTTTTTTCCACGAACATTGCAGGAGGACTGCAGGGCTTTGAGGCCATCTTTGTTCATTTGTATGCGCTTGTTGGACTTTATGGAGTCTATTATCATTCGTCATCTGTAAAAATCAACTCTTGCCCTTGGCATATCTAATATTTACTTTCCCGTGATCCCTAGGGTAGAGGAAGTATTGAGATCATCATTTCGATATTCTCGACGATTCATGAGTTGTTTTCTTGATGACGTCTGCCTGTCCCTGTCAATAGTACCGGAGACGGAACTACTATTCCACTGGGGCTAGAACTGGGTACCTGTGGCTTACATAAGGTTCTCCAGAGGGGTTTTTGGAACTACAGTAGCCCCATGTCTTCTTTGGTGCTGACTGACAGCTGACAGCTGACTTCTGACAGTCAACATTTAGTTATATATCTAAATGTTGGCTGTCAGAACTGACAGCTGCTAAACACATGTTTTTGCAGATCATATGGTTCGGCGTAGGGATACATAATTTGGTATGGCAACTTTTCAATGCCCTCTGGTGTCAGCTGTGAGCTGTCAGTCAGCACCAAAGAAGCCATGGGGCTACTGTATCTATCTAACACTAACTTAAATGCAAATAGGTGAAAAAGAATCGATTTGTTCAAAATTTGCTCTAACGATTTTGGTTAAAACTTGTATTCTGGCAGTGGTTAGCATCAAAAATAAAATGATGCGTTTAATATTTCCAGTAAAATAGCTTAGAGGGTACTTTGAATAGCGGATACCTCTAGTTTGGTTAATATCTCCGCCAGTCTCTGAGATACAACATAGCTTATCACTGAAACACATTTTTATAAAACCAGTCAGTAGGTGACCGGATGGTCTAGGGGTAAGGTGTCAGACTTCTATGCTGGCGGCCGGGGTTCAATCCTTGGTCCCGGCACAGATTTATCTGATTACCAAACCCTTCCTTCACCTCTGACAAGACATCTTGTGAATGTGGGGAAAGCCGGGCCTCCACCGTGGTTCGGATTCCACGTTAAACTGTGGGTCCTCCATTTCATCTCACAATCACTCTACCATTACACATTAGCGTAAGTGCGTATAACCCGAACGGGTAGTAAGACGCGGGGCTAATAATAATAATAATAATAATAATAATAATAATAATATAAAACCAAGTAAGCAAATATATTAAGTCGAGACAGGGCAAAACAAATTTTTAGCACTGCGTCTTCCTACTCGTCCAGATTCATTACTGCGTAATTGTGTTAAGGATAGGGAGGGTTGAATTTCAATGGGAAACTACCCGAATTATCACGGAGGGAGAGTGGGTGGTTATGAAGGGGAAAAAACCACCCCATTACATCCAGCCAGGGCTCGAAGGCAGAACTCCCCAAAGTGGACCAGACGAACCTGACATTTAGCTCGCGTACCAATAAATGGCGACATTTTGGTATTAGATTAGTTTTGTGTGTCGAGATATAGTTTGTAAAATAATTGCGTTCTCACTTAAAGAGAGAAATATAGAAATAGCTTGTCTGTAAGCACTATCTTTTATTAGATGTTTCAAATCTTCATGCCATCGCATTGCTATTAAATTCCTCATTTATAAATTTTGACCAATAAAAAATGTTAATATTGACTATTGAGTTTAAAATGGATATAGATCATTGTAGTACAAACATTTCTCCCAAGAGGTTTAAGGAAAAATAACAAACTTTTTAAGAGACTTACCTATATTTAATTACTCTCTGGCATTGGAGAATTATTGCGTTAAAACTTAAGTAGTATCTCTTTACAACTAAAGCTAACCAAATTGTATTAATATATTTGCCAATATCTCAGAAACTGTTGAATTTATAAAAATATATTTCATATAAAAGTGTTTTTTTGGTAATAGTACTACAGTTTTGCAATAATAAGTTATTTAGTAATTACAAATAGTTGCGGATATATGGATATTTCTGCCTCTGTAAAGTACCTAAGAGTAATTTTGTTGGTAAAATGAAAATATCCATTTTATTTATAATCTTAATCAACGCCTGGATACGAATTTTAATCAAAATAATTGATTTTGTCTTCTTTTCTCCCTTTATTAAATTACTATTAATTTTAGGGTTAAACAGACACACAGATAGACGGCATTGCAAATAACCCATTTTACCTTTAATGTTCCAAGAGTTAAAAAATCTATTCATAAATGTGTTTAGATTGAAAATTATTGGTTTTATAAAAATATGTTTCAAATGAAAATTTTCTATTATAAATAAACCTACATATTTTCAATGATAAGTAATTTCATATCTCAAAGAGTTACGGAGATATGATAGAAAAAAGTATATATTTACGCATCAAACCAGAACTCTTAAAGTAATGTTGACCAAAAAGTGAGAGTAGGCATTTCGTTTGTAATAGTGATCAATGCTTGGAAATGAAATTAAAATAAAATATTTTATCCGATTTTGATAAAATGGATTCTTTTTTTCTTTTTTCGCCCATAAGGAAACTATCCTTAATTTTAGGGTTAGATAGTCAATTCCAAAAACCCCTCGGGGCAACTTTATGAAAACCCTAGATACCAAGTTTTAGCCTGATCGGTAAAATAGTTTAAGCTCTAGTTGGCGGGACAGACAGACAGACAAATTAAAAAAAAAACTTTTTCAGACTCGGGAGGTTATGGAACTTTTAAATTAATCGAAATCTCGAATTCAATTTTTTTCGGCGTCCTCAATATTTTCTCTACCTGTAAGATAGCGAGAAAGTAAAAAGTAGCTATACGCATGCGCTTGAAATGACGTGTTCCAAAATGTCCGTTAGGTACGGGTTAGACTCTCCCTGTTGGTTGAACTGAATATGTTTTATTTCCAAAATGGCTTTATACTTTCCATACACACACATTTTGACACATGTCCTATATCTTTTTGTTACTTTCCTCATCTAGACTGCAATCTCTCTCTCTCTCTCTCTCTCTCTCTCTCTCTCTATATATATATATATATATGTGTGTGTGTGTGTGTGTGTGTGTGTGTATTTATTTGAGGTATGTAACGAGCACTCTCCGAACCAACTGATTATATCACCACACGGCATATAGATTAACTTATATCTAGAACAGACACAACACCCAGCCCCCCGGCTGATAATTCAGCTCTGTGAAAGGTTAAACCCACATTTCACCAATGATACATTTTTCGGCCATGCTGGGAGATGAACCCGTGATCCTTACCTCAGAAGACAGACGCGCTACTGACTGAGCTGAGGTGTCTGTCTACCACAATAATGTAAGTTCATGGATGATGGGATGGTTGGTAAGAAAATGAGAAAGTTGGTACTGGGAGCTGAGACTTCTAAATGTGACCAGCCTATTTGACCTGGGAGTAATTGACAGGGCAGTGTGTGCCCATTTGACCACATCTCATTGGTGTGACTATACAATGAAGGGATGTTGCAATCCACGCTGATCTAGCAACTATTGTCTGAAAGGCCATTATTTGCCTGGGTGGTAGGCAATATTGCTATTCACAAGTCATCTCTGGGGATGGTAACATGTAAGGCAATAGCTAAGTTAAGCCGATCGGCCCCTGACAACCCAACATGAGCTGACCAATTCTCCAGGCGACAGATGGCGCTGATGCTAATGTCCTCACAATTCCCGCTTTACAAACTTTGTAACCGCTACTTGTCTTAAACACAGACCATCAGTTGTGGGTATAGTCACTGCTACTTGTCTTAGACACAGACCATCAGTTGTGGGTATAGTCACTGCTACTTGTCTTAGACACAGACCATCAGTTGTGGGTATAGTCACTGCTGCTTGTCTTAGACACAAACCTTCAGTTGTGGGTATAGTCACTGCTACTTGTCTTAGACACAGACCATCAGTTGTGGGTATAGTCACTGCTACTTGTCTTAGACACAGACCATCAGCTGTGGGTATAGTCACTGCTGCTTGTCTTAGACACAAACCTTCAGTTGTGGGTATAGTCACCGCTACTTGTTTTAGACACAGACCATCAGTTGTGGGTATAGTCACTGCTACTTGTCTTAGACACAAACCAATATCTAGAATCTAGCTCATCACGTAGCCAGTATATTTTATTTTATTAGTGCGTTTTAATGTAATTAATGGGACAAGGAGAAAGTATATAAAGATTATACCAAAATAGACACTCAACTGACGCACGCACTCTCGAGCAAGTCGTTAGGTAGACTGGTCGTTGGTCGGCTCTCAACGCGTTTATCAACGCAGGGAGAAGATCGTTTAACGGCTGTCTTACGCCCGCTGGGAAAACCCGATCACTACACTTAACTAAACTCGAGATGGACGTTTTGGTGGTAGTTCCTGTGGTTGAAACCTAACCGTGTCAACGAAGCCACAGCAGGTCGTAAAGCGTGATCGGCTGTGAAGCAATACCTCGCAGTCGGAGTCCGTCTTCCGGGAAACCACACAACACGACAAGCCCACCACCACTGCACAGAGGGGTGGGGGGCACATTAGCCCTTCCACATTGGCCACTAGCCTGCCCTTTTCAGAGTTGCGCAAAATGGCCGCCCCCGACCACTCACGACAAAAAACGCGCGACTCTGACATGAGCTACTCATTCACAGAAATATCAGACATGGAAGCCGACACTGATGGACAGGGGACGATGGCCGACAAATTAGGAAGGAAAAGAAAATTTCGACCCCACAAACAACCCCAAACAAAAAAAAACACAACTCTAACAACAGCGACGAACCAGTTTGACGACCTGAAAATGTCGGAAAACAATAACCCCACACCAGACGACCAGAACACTGATAAACAGTCACAAAAAACCACACCCAAGATACGTTACCCGTCAACAGTGACGCTAGTAACACAGAATTACAACCACATCACGAAGGTAGCCAAGGAAATAGAAGAGGACATCAAGATCACCTACATCACTAACGGACTCAAACTTCACACCACTAACAAACAGAATTACGACCTAATCCAACACTTGTTGAAGGACCTCAAACAATAGTTCCATACCTACACACTACCCAAGGACAAACCGGTCAAAGTAGTTATCAAGGGACACTCGCCCAACAGGGCTACCGGCGACCTGGAATACCAACTCAAGGAAATGGGCTTCCCCGTCACCGACGTTAGGCAATTTTCAAAGAAAGCGACCACAGACAACACTACCCAGACAGTCACGCTTCTCCCCAGATTCCAAGTAACATTACCAAAGAGCACTGACACCAACACCATCTACCAGGTTAAAACAATAAATCACACCAGAGTCAGAATCGATCCCTACATTCCTCCAGTTAACACAGTCGTACAGTGCCACAAGTGCCAAAGATATGGCCCCACAAAAAATAGCTGTCAGAACAATCCCCGGTGCATCAAGTGCTTAAAACAGCACATCACCAAAGACTGCCCCAAAAAAGACTCCACAACAGCTGCTCGGTGCGTTAACTGTATGGGAAGCCACACGGCAAATTACAGTAAATTCCCGGTTGTGTTAACTGTATGGGAAGCCACACGGCAAGTTACAGTAAATGCCCGGTGTGTTAACTGTATGGGAAGCCACACGGCAAGTGTCAGTAAATTCCCGGAGTACCTATACATACTGGAAAAAATGAAGACGGCACAGGTACCCAAGGCAGTCCAGGCGCAACAGACCCACAACAAGAAAACTGTTCAACCGGTTCCGACATAAACTACCTTACCATGTTCCTCAAAGAACTAAACATCATGCAAATCATAAAACACTTCAAACCCTACCTCAACAGACTCAGGCAAGCAACAGAAGCAACAGAGAAAATGTTCATTATGATAGAGGGAGTGACTGACTACTTTTTAAACCAGAATTACTAAAAAAAGACAAGACGCGGACCAAGGACATTCTACGCGTTTTTACATGGAACGCGAACGGGATATTTACACGGGCTCATGAATTAGAAGAACTTTTTAAAACATATCGGATAAATATAGGACTAATCAACGAAACACATCTAAACAAAAACAAGCGAATTAACTTTTTCGGCTACCAACAATACAGAACAGATAGACCCAGCGGAAGCGGTGGGGGAACAGCAATTTTCATCAAAGACAATATTCCTCACTACCAACATCATTTTCAAACCTTACAGAACATAGAATCAACAGCAGTAAAAGTAAATACAAAGAGCGGAGGTATCCTGTTCGCGGCCATATATAAACCACCGACCAAGACACTACTACAGAGCGACCTAGACGAACTAACGAACTTCGACAAGATATTCCTAGCAGGGGACATGAACAGTAAACACCAGAACTGGAACAGCCGACTAACCAATAGGAACGGACGCACATTAAACGAACACTCAGACACTAAGGGATACACGGTAGTCGGGCCTGGCGAACCGACATTTTACCCCTCAAACCCACTACAAAGGCCAGACGTAATTGACGTGGTCTTGAGCAATATAGGGGTGACACAGGAAGAGCTCTCTGTTCTAAAAGAACTCGACTCAGACCACAACCCTGTATTGTGCGAGATCACAACAAACACAGAAATACAGATAAAACATATCAAAAAACTAAAAACTACAACTAACTGGGAAGGGTTTAAAAGAACACTAGAAGAAACAGTACCCAACACCATAAACATCACAACAACCGAAGAAGCAGACACTACACTCCAGCTCTTTACAAACACAGTACAAGAAGCATACAGAACCAACACAACAATAGAACAGGAAACACACGACTTGCGACGCCAAAACCCAAACCTTGACTTTCTGATCGCTCAGAAAAGAGAGGCAAGGAGAGACTGGCAAACACACAGAACGCCACAACACAGAGCAGCCTACAATAGACTCACGGCACAAGTAAGACGTACAGTTAAAACTATCAAATACAACAACTGGAACACATACATCACTGACGCTGCCATGGACCCCAGCAAAACCTGGAAAGTCACAAAACAGCTAAAGTCTGCTGGCAATAAACGGTCGGTACCGGCTATACACGGGGAGCGCGGTATGGCCTATACAAGCTCAGAGAAAGCGGAGGCCATAGCCGTGACTCTGGAGAAACAATTTACACCAAATCAAAACCCGAGAGACGCAGACTTCGTCAGGGACGCACAAAGATCAGTACGGGAATACCTATTTAGACCTATAGTGTCACGGGTGGACCCAATAACACTCGACGAATTAGAACACACAATGCAGCACCTCCCAAAAAATAAGTCGCCAGGCCACGACAGACTATCAAATGAAACACTACAAAAACTACCACCGAGGGCACTACTCACGCTACTAACAATATTCAACGCTCTACTCACGCTCTGTCACTTCCCAGACGTATGGAAACTGGCGAGAGTAATAACGCTTCCCAAACCAGGAAAGGACCCAATGTTCCCTCAGAACAGAAGGCCGATCAGTCTCCTCCCCACTATGAGTAAGCTATTTGAGAAACTAGTACTAAAAAGGATCAATAAATTTAGTGAAGACAATGAGATTATCCCGAAAATCCAATTCGGATTCAGGAAAAACCATTCTACCATCCACCCCGTTCTAAATCTAGTTGAGGACGCTACAAAAGCATTTGAAGAAAAAAAACATACCGTAGCAATATTTCTTGACGTTGAAAAAGCATTCGACAGAGTTTGGCACATAGGACTAATTCAAAAACTAATCAAGTACAACTACCCACAATGGATCATCCACATTATCGCCAGTTTCCTTGCTCGAAGGAAGTTTCAGGTAGTCATGGACGGAGCAAAATCACCAATACACGACATAAGGGCTGGGGTGCCCCAGGGATCTGCACTAGCACCACACCTTTATAGCATATATATTTCAGACATCCCGATGCTACAACATATACAAGTACGACTCTTTGCTGACGACACCATGGCCTACACCATCCATAAAAACATAAACTTTGCCAGTTTAAAAATGCAGAGGTACTTAGTAGAACTACAAATTTGGTTCACGACTTGGAGGATCAAAGTTAACCCTACGAAATCAGCAGCACTGGTTATTAGCCGAGGACGCAAACAACTCCCAGCGCCACTCACTTTATTCGACACAGAAATACCTGTTAAAAAAGATACAAAATATCTAGGCACCACAATAGATTCTAAACTAACCTGGAGAAGACACATAGAGGATACGAACCAAAAAACTACTGGGAGATATGTACAGTTGTACGCTCTACTCAAAGGAAGGGAACTAAGCATGCATACCAAAACTGTCCTATACAAATCAACTATACAACCGCTAATACTGAACAACTGCGCAGTATGGAGCTACGGAGCTAAACACCTCAAGGGGAAACTACAAATCACACAAAACAAGATACTCAGAACTATCACTGGAGCACCCTGGCGAACTAGAATAACACACCTACATGAAATGAATAAGTGCAGACAGCTGCATGACATATACAGGGAAAGGAACAAAAAACTCTACGAACAGACAGACACACACACACAAACGACATAGTACGGGAACTAGGACGTTACGACCCTGTTTAGCACAGACGCTACAAGAGACCACGGCTGGCGTAGGAGAGCAATATTATTACTAACTAAGTGTCTATTATAATCTTTAAAAAAATAATTAAGATAACTACAAAATCCCTAGTCCTAGATCTAGGAAAAAAATATATATATAATATCCCTAGTAGATTAGGATTAGTAACTAGCCACATTGACAATCGACTACGCCAGGACAGCGGGATCGACGACAACCCACCACCCCACCTATTCCATCCTTGATCCAACCTCAGACCCGACCTTCACAAGTCGCTCATTTTATGCCATTACTACTTTAGTCACGGCCGGACGCCACCGGGATAACCGACTAGGTTTTCTACGAGTCGGAGAATAATACTGGCACCGTTGTCGGCCTCAGATGTGGAATGGAAATGTATCCATCCGCTTCAAACCAAATCCCAAGAACAGTCAAATCCTACCGACCCATTTCCCGGGAAGCGACTCTCACAAATAACCCACAACTCACCATCATACCTTGAGCACACGTCCCCATCCCAAGAAAAGACAATCCTCCCCATACCCGAGACCCAGCACAAGCACTCACGATCACCAATTTCACCTCATAGTGCTAATTAATTATAAAATGTAATTCTTTACAGCAACATTTGATTGGTATCACTTCATTAGGCAAATAATTTCATCCACGAGCTTAAGAGTCACGACAGTGACTCGGTACTCAAACAATAAATCAGCTCTTTCTAAGATGACCTAGATGGTCGCTTCTGTCAATTTGGATATTCTTAGTCGGGCAACAGCCGTACGGCGACCCTCAACTGGAAGTATAACTGTTTGACTACCAGTCTTGCAAACCAAGTACTGGGTATCTTTCTACCACTGTCTTATCGAGCGTGGAATACACATATCCATGCTATGATCCAGGAGCGAGCAACGTCATCCGACACACACACACACACACACACACACACGTTACTAACACTATTTGCATGTTGTCCCACATAACGTCTTACCATACGTACATCTTAATTACGCTAGCGGAATAGAGGGGATCAAAAAAGTTGTTTTTGAATTCCCGTCTGTCTGTCTGTAACCTCCATCTAGAGCCTAAACTCTTTTACCGATAGGGTTGAAACTTGGTATCTAGGGTTTTCATACTATTACCCCGAGGGGTTTTTGGAATTGAATATCTAACTCTGTGACCTGGCGGTCTAGGGGTAAGGTGTCAGACTTCTATGCTGGCGGCCGGGGTTCAATCCTCGGTCCCGGCAAAAATTTATCTGATTACCAAACCATTCCTTCACCTCTGACAAGACATCTTGTGAATGTGGGGAATGCCAGGCCTCCACCGTGGTTCGGATCCCACGTTAAACTGTAGGTCCTCCATTTCATCTCACAATCACCCTACCAATACACATTAGCGTAAGTGTGTATAACCCGAACGGGTAGTAAGACGCGGTGCTAATAATAATAATAATATCTAACTCTAAAATTAAGGGTACTTTAATGCAGACCGAAAAAAAAAAGATTTTCTCAAAGCTGGTTTTAACGATTTTGATTAAATTTCATTTCTAAACCTTTATAAATATACCAAACTAAATGGCTTCTCTCAATATTTCGGTAAAATGAATTTAAGGGCTCAGTCTGATGCGTACATTCTCATTTTGTATCATATCTCCGAAACTGTTTGAGAAATGAAATTACTTATCAATACAAATATGTTGATATATTTATAATACAAATATTTTAATCGACACACATTTTTTATAAAACCTACAACTTTCAAGATATACGCAAATATTTACATTTTTTAACTTTTTGAACACCAAAGGAAAGTATTGCGACCGTTAAAAAAAATCTAACCTGAAATGTTGATGGATGTCGACGTCTCATGAACCCCCAAACCCTAAAAAGTTGTCTTTGCAATGACGTATGTCTGTGTTTATGTTAAAACTTGCTATTAAGAGTAGTTTAATAAAGAGCGAAAAAAGAAAAAATCAATTTTATCAAAATTGGCTGTAAAGATTTTGATTAAAATTCGTATCTAGTTTTTGATTAAGATTATAAATAAACTGGATATTTTAATTTTCCCATGAAAATTAATTTTAGGGTACTTTACAGAAACGAAAATTTCCGTATCTCCGCAACTATTTGAGATACTAAATAACTTATCATTGAAATATTGTTGCAATATTAAAAATATTTTTATAAATCCAACATTTGCTGATATATTCTTGGAGAAACAATACAGCGCATGTTTTGATTATTATATGAGAGAGAGCGGTGAAGTGGGGGGGGGGGCACCAGACCAACATATATCAGAACCCACAAAACTCCCCTTCTTAACATCTGACAACCCAACGCTTGAAGTAAACAGTTTCCTCGAAGCCGTGACAGATGGAATGTAATTAAAGGAAAACCATACCTCTCCCCCTTAAAGCAAGCTTCCCGCAGATCTCACACTCACGGCCATTGTTCGTGGGGAAACAGCTGTAAACGTGCTGAAACAAAGGGGCAATGAAAGTCAGCGCTTACAACCCGCCATCACCTCGCCAGTTCCTGAATTAGGATAAACACTCGCCTACTCTTGTCTCGGCTCTTTGTCATGTGCTCAAACACACGGCCCAGCCCTTCTTTCTGGGGGTGACGGCTCGCCCCCCCCTCCTTGTTCCGCTGTTTAAACAGCAAGGAGGGGAAGGGGGCAAGCAATGACCACTGTGGCAGCGCGCTCCTTTCCTGCCCGGTGTCTACTTCAAGACTCCACGATCTGACAGCATCATATTACTAGCTGATAGTTTGCAACCAGGGCTGTTCGAGAAATACATAATTCATAGAACACCTGTATCAGGGTTCAATTAAAATATCTTATATGTTTCAAGTTAGGTATAATTATTATTATTATCATCATCGCGTCTTACTACCCGTTCGGGTTATACGCACTTACGCTAATGTGTAATGGTAGGGTGATTGCGAGATGAAATGGAGGACCTACAGTTTAACGTAGGATCCGAACCACGGTGGGAGGCCTGGCATTCCCCACATTCACAAGATGTCTTGTCAGAGGTGAAGGAAGGGTTTGGTAATCAGATAAATCTGTGCCGGGACCGAGGATTGAACCCCGGCCGCCTGCACAGAAGTCTGACACCTTACCCCTAGACCGCCAGGTCACCTATAATTAATAAGCGTGGACAGGAAATACTTTTAACCTATAGAAAGAGAATATTTCATTATTTTTTTTAGGTATTTAACGGGCACTTTCTGAACCGACTGAATATATCAGTACACGAGAAATTCTATGAGCGAGAACGAAAGGGCTTACTAATTTTACCGGGACAGTTATTTTCCCATACCTTCCAGGGTTATTTTATAAACCACAATCAACATTTAATTTCCCTCCGTAAGGGAGTTGTACTACGTGTTTTATCGCTCAAGAAGAACCGGTCAACCCCGACTGGGTTCGAACCCGGGACCATCGGCCACAGAGGTGAGCACTTTACCCCAAGAGCACGCTCTATCCGAGGGAGCTAATGTCTATACATAGTAGTGTTGTTATTTTTAAATTACATGTGTTCTTGTCCAAACAGGGCATTTCGTTTTGAAAAATGTATTTTCCAAATTATATTTTGAAACTAGTTGGCGGGTAGAATTAAATATGAAAACAAGTGGCTCATTAGCCAACTGTGACGTATTCTAATACTATCCTATCCCAACCGGGATTCAAACTCAATCCCCAGCTCCTGGCTGAGCCATGTACTATTACTATGTGCTATTTTGTCAGGGGTGTCCAATCCAACTGAGCCAGCAGGCCTTGTTGCCCAGAACAGTGCTCTGCTCATTAATTCGCTTAATCTCGAGATGGTTCTTACTCCCCCCGGGGTGGACTACCCGTCAGGGGCAGCTGCCGCTCTAAGACAACAACACATCTTCAAGAAGAACAGAAGTGTTCTTGACACGATCATTTCCTCCCTCCCCCTTTGTTATATACCCCTCCCCCTACTTTCCACAAGTGGGTTGACTGCCATTCTTACTCAACAACTTGAAAAATAAACCTTTTACTCGAGCCAGGGGTGCGCCCCGTATTACTACCCATCCGGGATATCCATGTATATTAAATTATGAGGATAGGATCTAGATAATACGCATCAGCATTTGTGTGTAGGAAGAATGGGAAACCATGAACACCTCATTACACCCTGCCAGGGATTCAAGGTTGGACTTCCTCGTCGGCGGAAATAGAAAAACAAGATTACTGACATCTTTGCCTAGGCAATCATTAGTGCGGGCCAATAGTTGTTAGATCTAGTTTGATGGAACATGAATTTATTAATGTTATTGTAACTCGTCTAATGTTTCTGTTGTTAACGTCCCCGGGAGAAATTAAACTGAAGAGTGAGCTCTACAACTTGGGACATCTCGGGTGTTGTTCCTTACTAGGGGGAAATTAAACTGAAGAGTGAGCTCTACAACTTGGGACATCTCGGGTGTGTTCCTTACATTTAAATAGCTAGACATTAAACTGAAGAGTGAACTCTACACTACCTAGCACTCCCTATGGGTACAACGCTCTGATTAGCTGAATTTGATCAGGTGACACCGCCTCCTCGATCTCTGATTGGCAGTTGGTTCTCCTCCTCCCCTCCCCCTGACCTTCTTTCCAGACATTTGGTTCTTGTTCCAAACGTGTTGGTACTTGTATTTTCTTGTTTATTTGTTTTTATGTGTACTCATTGCTTTTTTATTTGTACTCATTAGTTTTTTTATGTGTGGGTAGGATTGGGATGGGACGTTGGAGTTATTTATTTATTGGCGTGCAGTCAATGGTGTTGGGCGTTCCTCCCTTATCATCAGAGGGAACACGGATCACGAAAGTCTCCTGACGGCAGCGTAGCGAAGAGTGTGAGATATGGTTTCCCCTGCATTGAGACCCCTTTCACTTCCCCCTCACTACCATTCCTTAGAGGTATGTGTCGCAAGCCCCTAACCCTCAAACCCCCATGTGATAATGGGTTTCCTTGATGACAGATGGCAGTTTGGTGGGTCAAGAAGAAAAGTTGGGACAGAAATAGGACACGACATTGAATGATGTCACAATAAGTATTCTCTGATGAGTAGCGCCAGTTTGGCAGCTCGACAATACAGGAATAGATCGTGACCTTAAAACCGGGAGCTAGGTTATTGACCCTGTTCATATTTGGTGAGAGTTTGAAGGCGCGACGAGTCGAGACTCGTATCTACGTGTAAGGGGGACAGAAAGATTTTGCGTGAATAAAACACGATAGTACAAAACATATATTTACTAAACAAAAAAGGTTTGACAGACATCAATCATACTTAATATTTATTATACACTTTTATGGAATGCCGCATATATTCATTCATACGTTTTTCTACAGTGTCTCTTAGATGCGTCGGTAAAATTGTTTTTAGCTCACAATCAAGCATGTAATAGTCCAGATCGACCGTGGTTATATCACGTGAAGGTGGCTTTAATTTAGGCCGATACCCGTGGTCATTAAGGGACTCTAGTTTGATCCCATGCCGGCACTTCAAAGGTTTTGTTTTGGCCACTTTGTTTATGATGTCAGCTTCTCATAGTTAAATAAGTAAAGTAAAATTGTGGGCTAAGAGTCGTCAGGCTTGCACTAAGGTGGGAATAAGTGTAGTAAAGCCCGAACTGGTAGCAAAAAAACGCCGTGGAAAAACAACTGTTTATATGTAGAACACAATTTTTATACTAAGAGACTTTTAGAAAATACTAACTTTTTTCAGCCAACATTTATGAAATAGTACTTCAGTATCGGTGATATTTTAAGGGTATTATTAGTATATCAAAATAGGTTGCTGTAGATCACTTATATTGACGTATGAATACGTGAAATTAGACCTAGCAGCTTTTCTAGTTGTTCTTAAGAAAATGTGACTGTAGTTTAGTGAGACAGTGATCAGCTGTCATGTTTATCTCTAGGATTCGGTTCGAATCTCATTGGGGCTCAGTGGGAATAAATCTTGATACTGAGATTTTCGATATCGTTTACTCTCTTGCGTGCCAGACCGGGGAACAGGAAACTATAATAATAAAAGGAAGTGTTTGTCTGTATGTTTATTATTTGTGTGCGATGCCCAGCCAAAACTACGGCACGTAGAGATCTGAAATTTTTAACATGGGTGCATGTGAGGGGATCCAAATGCACCTCGAAGCAGGATTTTTAATTAGCTTTTTAATTATGATATTTTAACACAACACCACAGTGGGTCATGGGTGACGCCGTGTGGGATTTCTAGCTACGGATTATTTAAAAGGTAAGTGTGCCCTCATTTGCGTGAAGGTAAATAATGAAACCTTCATGTCATCCGACCATATTTGAACCCCATCACTGGCAAAATACAGACTAGGTCCTTGGATAGCAATATACCGTCGCAATGGTGTTCTTCATGTAAAGGTGGTGGCTTATCATTGGTCGACATTATTGTTTCCGTATCGGTGATTGACCAAGCCCGAACTATTTAGAGATATCTGTCATTTGCGCTAGCTCTTTCACCAATGATGGACCTCTTTATCCGGTGCTCCGGCTATAGAAATCCAACAGTGCTAATGCGGGTATACCTCTGACCCTGTGACAAGAGGGGGTAGAGGGTTCGACTCCCTGTAAAGTCAACAAACGCTAATTACTTTTATAAATACAAACCATATATATTGTTGTGCCAAAAGCCCTGGGTCCAAATCTCGTGTCCAGGTGTCAATGATGTAGTAAGCATTAATAATAGTTTTGACCGTTTTCACATTTCAACCTAGCGCAAATGATGCTACATCACTAATTTTATTATTCTGTCTCTCACTCATTTGGTCAAAGATATCCATATTGTATTGGAGGTTTCAATTCCCCCCTCGTGTTAAGTTGTCAATAACGTGCAAATGTGGATACACATCTCGCCCTGTGACATAAGGAATTGAGGGTTCAAGTTCCAAACGCTAATCATTTTACATTTCAAACCCTGGCAAATTTTGTTACACATTTT
This sequence comes from Timema californicum, assembly GCA_902141385.1. Lineage (NCBI taxonomy): Eukaryota > Metazoa > Arthropoda > Insecta > Phasmatodea > Timematidae > Timema > Timema californicum. The sequence continues at coordinate 3,733 of CABFOW010005448.1, read as the reverse complement.
GCCTATTCAAAATCAGCTATTATCTCACGCTTGCCTGAAGAGCTTAGTTCGAATCCCTGTCGTGCGTGTGTACTGAGGCCGATCCTTGGGTAGCAATTTACCGTATCAATGCACTTTATACTTTTCATTGTGTGCGTAGCTTTTATTTGCGTAAATAAATATTCCAGGTATTCTTTTCATTGTGTGAGTAGCTTTTATTAGCGTAAATAAATATTCCAAGTATACTTTTCATTGTGTGAGTAACTTTTATTTGTGTAAATAAATATTCCAAGTATACTTTTCACTGTGTGAGTAGCTTTTATTTGTGTAAATAAATATTCCAAGTACACTTTTCATGGTATGATCTATATTTGTAAAATAAACTTTTGGTACTAATAATTATATTACTTTAACCAGAAGAGACAAAACTTTATATTTGTTGATGTGCCGAATGTCCCAGGGTGTGAATCCCGTGTCAATCTGGAGTATATTAGCTTTGGATATTTGAATCTACCTGGAACGCTGAAACACAACAAGGTTCTTTAGACTAGGGGCATTCCGAGGACTACGACCCATTGCTTCAGAGGACTTGGGGGTTCATGACTTCCACAGGAGGTCGTTTGCACTCTCTTTCAACATTTATAAATAAGATTGGGTTGGTGAGACATAAAATTTTCCACAGCGTGGTAACTGACCCCACAACTGAAAATGGCTCAACATTGCCACACCGCGTTCGAGACACATTAGAAGTGGCGAGGGGGGGGGGAGGAATAAAGAGAAAGGAAGTAGAAGAGGGGTATGATGAGATGCGGGGAAGTGAATGAAGGGTCTGCTTGCATTCAATGGTGTGCTGCCGTTGAAAAAGTTCGTGCTGCCGCGGAATGCACGTTCCCTCGCGAGTAGTGTTGGTGAAGGGAGGGTCTTGCGCACTCTGCACTCTGTCGGCTGCTCGGTGGTCACATTCATCTCCAAGCGACCGGCCAGAGAAGATGATAGCGATGCTGTGCGCCTGGATGTTGCTCAGCGGTCACACTCTATGCTCTGTATCCAGACAGTGAGGATGCTCACTAGCGATGCCGCCGAGCGCTGTGGACCGCACGCCAATAAATAAATAAAATACTCCAAAGTCCCATCGCAATCCTATCCAGACAGTGAGGATGCTCACTAGCGATGCCACCCAGCGCTGTGGACCGCATGCCAATAAATAAATAAAATACTCCAAAGTCCCATCGCAATCCTATCCAGACATAAATAACCAATGAGTACAAATAAGAAAGCAGTTAGCATACATAAAACCCAAATAAAAAGGCAATGAGTAAACATAAAAAACAAATAAAACAAGAAAATACAAGTACCAACATGTTTGGAACAAGAACCAACATGTCTGGAAAGAGGTTCAGAGGGAGAAGAGTTCAGTAAGAGGTGAGGGGGAAAAACCAACAGCCAACCAGAGAGAGAGAGGAGGCGTGGTCACATGATCAAATTCAGCCAATCAGAGCACTCTACCCATAAGGAGTGCTAGGTATCCTCTACTACCTGGGACATCTCTGGTGTGTTCCTTACATGTAAGTAGGGGTTAAGTCAAATAGCTTACTGAAATGGGTAGAGTGACTGCCTAGTGAGCTAATTGTCCCAGGTTTGATTCCCAGCATGCCTTAAGCTGTATCATCGATAAAATTCGTTTTTACCCTTTCAAAATGATGAGTTAATGGTAGGGGGGTTGGGTGCTGTGTATGTTTTAGAATAATGTTATTTTGTTTTTCCGGTCAAGGTGTTGAGAGGGGGATTGGCTAATATTTGTGAACAACCTCGTATTATCATGGGTACACGCTGTTAGGGGATCGTTACATACAGATAGTCAAGAGGAAGGGTGGTTCGCTGGTTTCACTTCGAGCACAAGCTGCTGTTTGATGAACAACGAAGGTACTAAGTGCTTACGACGTGACAGTCCAGACTTTGCTCTCCAAAGAATGTATGTCAGGAAGGTATGAAAAAAACCCCTCTGCTTTACTTAAAATCGGCTTCCTGACAAGTCAAATAAAACAGCAGAGGTTTTTCAACTGCCAGTAAATCAGTGGCTCCCTCTCACTAACTCTCTTCTAATAACACCCCACCCCAGTGAGCCGGGCCAGTGCGGTGGTCGGATTCAACACAATGAAGGTCGATAAGTGCGTTTCCCGACTAACCTGCTCAATCACTCCACTCTCAGTCGGACGGTTATCGATTCTCTCTCTCTCTCCCCCTTCTGCCAACTCTCGTACTCCACATCTCGCGTGGAGGGAAAATGAGAGGCGGGAGATCAAATATGTACCATATGGAGAAATAGAAATTCCACTTCACCTACTCGCGGTCTGTAGTTCTGAATGGCTCGCCCGCCATTTATCTCACTAAATTAAACGCACTCATTCAGAAGTGCATCCAATTTGATGTTTTATTGTTAACTTCTATGAAAACATTTGTACTATTTTTTTATACAGCAGGAAATTGCAGAACCTGCAAAAAATTAAAAGCTGTTTGTAAATCAAACAAAGCCATATTTAAATATGAGTGTACATTTCCAACCGCGGATTGATAACACGACAACCTACAGGGGTGGGCATGTGTACTCATTCATTGGGTGCGCCACCGGGTGTGCTGAGGTGTTTTAAAAAAATGATCCTCCCCATTTCTCACTCAACAAGAATGGGTGTACATTTGCTTTAAATCCTACCCTGTTCCTCCGTATCACATCATTGTAAATATGTGGATAGTTTGACTTTGAGGTAGACACAAAGAAACACGCAGGGCAGTTAATTCATGACGAGTTACCACCCCCTCAGTGACCGCATGGTCTAAGACGCTACTCTAGCATTTACTAGCCTGCAGAAAATGGGGAGATTGAAATTCGACCTGCCAAGGATTTTTTTTTACCAAAATGGTTTTCCATTCTCCCTCCATGAAAATATGGGTGCACGTCCTAGGCTATGTACTATTTTTCTAAACCCTAAAACCCTCAACGTAATTAGTACATAGGCGTGAACCCGAACATTTTGTGGAACGCGGAGATAAATAAACCCAGTGGAACCGGACATGGAGCATTACATTATCATATAACTCCCTTATTTGGATATAGTAGCTTCACATTAAGTTATAGTAGCTTCACACTAAGATATAGTGGCTTCACATTAAGATATAGTAGCTTCACATTCAGATATAGTAGCTTCACATTAAGTTATAGTAGCTTCACATTAATATATAGTGGCTTCACATTCAGATATAGTAGCTTCACATTAAGATATAGTAGCTTCACATTCAGATATAGTAGCTTCACATTAAGATATAGTGGCTTCACATTAAGTTATAGTGGCTTCACATTCAGATATAGTAGCTTCACATTAAGTTATAGTAGCTTCACATTAAGTTATAGTAGCTTCACATTAAGTTATAGTAGCTTCACATTAAGTTATAGTAGCTTCACAATAAGTTATAGTAGCTTCACATTAAAATATAGTAGCTTCACATTAAGTTATAGTAGCTTCACATTAAGTTATAGTGGCTTCGCATTAAGTTATAGTATCTTCACATTAAGTTATAGTAGCTTCACAATAAGTTATAGTAGCTTCACATTAAGATATAGAAGCTTCACATTAAGTTATAGTGGCTTCACATTAAGATATAGTAGCTTCACATTCAGATATAGTAGCTTCACATTAAGATATAGTGGCTTCACATTCAGATATAGTAGCTTCACATTCAGATATAGTAGCTTCACATT
>CABFOW010005446.1:16382-42556 GCA_902141385.1 Timema californicum | reverse complement strand
TGTCTACACGTACCCGCAATGATATGATGGGATGCTAGTGATTATGGAGGTGTGAGCCAATGGGAGTTTTAAACCTAGCTTAAGCCTAATTTACCAACCCCTGGTGACTGTTGGGATAGTTCCCCTCAAGAAAAGAATACCCAAAGTGCCAGCCGGGAATCGAGCAGAGGACCCTTAGATTCGTAGCCAGGAGCACTTAACACTACACCACGAGACCGGTTATGAACCAGCGAACGATGTTGGTAGAATCAGAAGAAGAAGAAAAACTTGCTAGACAAAGACTGCAGCAAACCAATCGCAAGATTGATCACCTAATGATGAGGTTAAAAGCGGTTGATACTTAGTTGCCAACACGAAACGTCCCGTCGTAATTAACTACGCTTATTTTGCGTGTAAAAGAAACACTAACAAAAATATACAGTAAAAATAAAAACACACAAATTATTTTTTAGACAGTGACATGAGAAGAGGTATAGTCCTATTAATCATAACTAGTCGCCACAGCAATTCTTGTTTTTCTAAACATTAGCCATATTTTACTAACGTGACTGTCATAGGTTTATGTGTAAACAATACATTTATAAGCTATTAGTAATAGTCTTTACTGAAATATGAAAATTATTCACATTGACAACAACACTGTATAATGGCAGCCAGTAAAATAATTCAATCCCCTTTCCCGCCAAAACATCTCCGCCCACCAAGAACAACTATGAGATTTTTACTTTTTCGCTATCTTACAGGTAGAGAAAGTATTGTAATCATCAAAAAATTTAAATCGAGATTTTGATGATTCTCGACGTTTTATAACCTCCCGAATCCGAAAAAGTGATTTTTGAGTTTCCTTTTATCTCTCTGTACTTCCAACTAGAGCCTAAACAATTTTACCAATCGGGCTAAAACTTGGTGTCTAGGGTTTTCATAGGGTTGCCCTGAGGGCTTTTTGGAATTTGATATCCAACCCTAAAATTAAGGGTAGTTTAATGAAGGGCAAAAAGAGAAAAGATCGATTTTCTTAAAATCGGCTCTAACGATTTTGATTAAATTTGATTTATAAATATTACAAACAAAATGGATACTCCCAACATTTCGGAAAAATTACTTTAAGTGTTCCGGTTTGATGCGTAAACTCTTTTTTTTTTATCATATCTTCGTAACTCTTTGATATATGAAATTACTTATCATTGCAAATATGTAGGGCTATTAATAATACAAATATTTTATTTGAAACATATTTTTATAAACCAAACTTTCAAGCTATACGTAAATATATATATATATATATATTTTTTTAACTTTTCAAACACTAAAGGTAAAGTAGTGCGATCGTAAAAAGCATGGATGCTGACATCTCATAACCCACCTCCACCCCCCACTCCCCAACCACGCACCCCCACAATTCTAACCCTAAAAAGTGTTTTTTGCAATGCCATCTGTCTGTTTTTCTGTTAAACCCTAAAATTAAGAGTAGATTAATAAAAAACGAAAAGAGAAAAAATCGATTTTCTCAAAATCGGCTCTAACGATTTTGATTAAAAATTTGTATCTAGGCGTTGATAAAGATCACAAATAAAATGGCTATTTTCATTTCCCTATGAAAATGACTTAGGATACTATACAGAAGCGGAAATTTCCGTATCGCCGCTGCTATATAAGATAATAAATAACTTATAGTTAAAAAATTGTAGTACTATTAAAAATAAAAACTTGTATTGAAATAAATATTTTATAAAACTAATAGTTTCTGAGATATTAGCAAATATATTAATACAATTTTGTGAGCTTTGGTTGTAAAGAGATACTACTTAAGTTTGAACGCAATAATTCTCCAATGCCATAGAGTAATTAAACATAAATAAGTTTCTCAAAAAGTGTATGTTATCTTTCTTTCAACCTCTTAGGGGAAATGTTTGTAGAACAATGATAGATCTCCATTTTAGGCTCAAGAGTCAATATTTACATTTTTTATTGGTCAAAATTTATAAATTAAGAATTTAATAGCAATACAATGACCTGAATATATGCAACACCTAATAAAATGTTGAAAATTCTAACCGGAAGTCGAAATTTTATTACGAAGTGTTGACCCTTGTGGACCCGGTATATTGATCTTTTTTATTGTTCCAAATATACAAATGATAACATTAATTATTTAAAAATAAAATATTATAAAATTTAAAACCGGGACTCAATTTTTTTTTACATAATTATAGTGCAATTTGTGCTCGGGTTTGCTAGTGTATATTATTTCGCTTCACATGTATTACTAGTTTTGAGTAAATATCTCCATTTTGAAATAATAAAACGAGAAAGTCCATGCGCAGTTCCGTACCATTTATTTTTATTAGTATGCTTCAGTTTAGTATTTTGGCTCGTGGTGACTTTAAGCTTTATATTATTTTATACTACTATAAAGCCACATGGCTAACTGACTCACTGACATTAATGTTTACCTACTTTCAGATGAGCTATACACTTGAAATTAGGTAAACTTATATCCTTTAGCTGGCAACCGATAGGGAAGTTACAAAAAGTTACAAAAATTAATTCTTAACCCCCCCAAAAAAATTCTATATGTCGGAGCAACTTTAAAGTCGGAGCGGACCTTTCTTTGGAGGTATCTTGTGGCTAAACGGTAAGACCTATCATAAAATGGTTCTGGAATTACATTAGTTTACATCCACGTTTAAATAAAACAAACTGGGGATTTGGGGGTGGTGCCCCCAACGAGCAAAGCGAGTTTGATCTATGGCTACAGGATGAATAGGATGTACTTCGAGGCTATGTAGCAGGATTTTTACAGTAGAGCGGATTAAACTATTTATAAGATTTTCAGGAAAAATTGATTATTATATTTTAGTTTCTAGAGCATATTTTAACTTTTTAAGGGTTTTTTTGTTGACATTTTAACGACATATTTGTATGCATATTTCACGGTTTTTAGGGATCAAACACCCGATCACTATTTCATTGTCAATGGCGGGGTTAATCGCGTTATGTAGACGTACCAACTGAAGGTAGGTATAGTCTAAGGGTGTAAGTAGTCCGGTCATCTATCATCTCATTACTAGAGGGTGGATTTATAGGCACTAAAAATTTTTTTAAAAAAAGGCAAGCAAATAGGCACTAAAAATTTCATAATAGGTACATAAATAGGCATTATAAAGTAAAAAAAAGGCATTAAATAGGCATTAAAAAGAAAATAGGCACATAAATAGGCATAGTAATACAAAAAAGCACCAAAAACAAAGAAAATTATTATTCATTCTTAAAATCCAGCATATTATTTCCATAAACACAAATTAATTATTATTATAGTTAATTACCAAAAATTTCTCAAGGTTTTCAGGTGTAAATTTTGTTCTGTTGTCTGACAAAATATTTTTATAGAAAATACTGTCGAACATGAAGTCATCAGGCAAAAATTCAGACAAGCTATCTCAGCTGAGCTAAGCTTAACTTCTGGGAGTGATGTAGTTTGTCCTTCCAAGATGCCCGCAATACTTGCCATCACTTTACACACAGGGCATCACTGCAATACTTTGTTAAATTTGGTGACGATGGCAGTGCCTACTGATCAAGAAGCCTGATTCAAGTTTTCTTCTATTCCCTGAATTATCTTCACAGCTTTCATAAGAGACAAATCCCTCACCTCTAAAACTGGGATTGCTCCAGGAAGATTTCCAAAATTGCTTTTTACTTATGCCAGTGGTTTCATCAACAGTAGCCCGGAAGTATGATTCTCCAATATCTTCTCGGATTTTCTCAACTGTCTTAAACGAAATAAAAAGAATGTTTATTGTAAATAGTTTAAATCAATAAAATTCAGTTAATATTTTCAATATCAGAAAGAAAAACTGCTATTGTAAAACCTTACAGATAAATAGGTTGAATGCAAGTAGTGTTTCCTCAAAGTTGATTCATGTGGTATCTTCATGTTGGCATATCTGTTGAGAAAAGCATTGAAATCTGGATTCTCCAGCTTATTCTGAGGAATACTTGCAGCTACCATCGCAGAGCATAAATACGCAGAAAATTGCTCTTGGATTTTATCCGCATCGTTAACTTTAGGAAAAAATTGTTGATTTCCTGTTTTCTTTATGGAATTATTCATATGTATTGCTGTATTTTTTGTGTTGTTCTAAGGGATACGTCTTTTCATTTTTTACCTAAATATTATATATAGAAATTTTCATCCAATAATATATGTGAATTCTACAAATTAACAAAGCATCATCTGACAAGAGAGATAAGTTGTTTTTTATGTAAGATAATTATGTTACGCTTTGGTAAATATTTCCACTTTGCCGTCGAAGTCCTTCAATAACAAATGAAACCTAGTTTTAACAATAGCAAATAAGCGTGGTTTACTTTTAAACCGTAGCTAAAATATTTAATTAAAACCTTGACTTTCAAAATTAATAATTTCATTTCCCCTTTTGAAAAGGTAACTTAGCTCTTTGTAACATGCCTGACAAAAAAATATTTTGCCATCAGTTGTGAAATTCCTATCGCAACCAATCCACTGTTTGAATAATACACTTTTATACGATTTCTCTTTAGGCATTTTCTACTAGTTCAATAATTTACACTGAGTCCAATACAAATAAATATTAATGAGCAGATATGCACATCTTACAACAGCGTTATATACCCAACCACTGAATGAACTGACACTGCTGTGCGCTAGAAGAAATTATTTGTCGACAGTCTGACCAGTTTGAACCTATCAGATCGCTGGACACATGGGTTTTTCCTACCTATCATGAGTATCCACGTGGAGTGACCTAAGTAATGAAAGGGTGGTTGGCGGGGAGCCGCAAGTTTTTAGAAAGAAAGAAAAGGTGTGAGGAAGAGAGAGAGATAGAAAAAGGGCACTTTAAGGCTCTCATTTGTAAAATAGGCACTAAACACCGAAATGGGCATTTATAGGCACTATAAAAATTATCACACTATCTTCGAAATCATCGAAAATAAACTTATACCTCAAAAGCCTACTTTTAAAGCATAGGAATAAAAAAGGCATTTAGGGCAAAATCCGCCCCCTACTCATCACACACAATTTACAGACTTCATACGTCACTCAAGTCAGAACCAACAAACTTGATGAGATAAACTAGACCGTAGCAGTGCGGTCGAATTATGAAAGTGGGCTTTACTTAGTGGTTTCACATTCTTTTTACATATAAATGACGGTGCATTGTTTATCAAAGTTTACCTTCCTTATCACTACATCATTATTGAAGCTAAATGCCGATCGCTCTGATAGAAATAAAGACACATTGCAGTTATTACATCCAATTAAAATAGTTGGGTTTTTCTCCTTCTTAGTATAAAATAAAAGAGGAAAAACACCTCTTAAAACTGGTGCCTAATAGATTTTAATTTACATGTTATATATACATGTTATAATGTAAAATTAATTGCCTGATCAGAAGTTTGCTTTTATTGATAAAAGGATGAAGCGAAAAAAAAAGTGTAAGCTTAACTTGAAGCACATAATATAAAATGAAAAGACTTTGAAAACCATCTAAGAGTCCAAATAAGGCTAAGAACAACAAGGCGCTATCTTTAAGACCAGTCTAGTGTATTACATGTCAGCAATGATTACTTGCCGTGTACCAGAACGGGTTGGTGTTGTGTCTAAGGTAGGGGGGGTAGGATAGAACTCATAATAACCCGATGTCCGTGTTAATAGTGTAGTCATGAAATGCCTCCAAGACAGTGATGTCTGATGAAGGGCATCGAGGCACGACCAACCCAAACATCTCTCGTCTTGGCAGTGACCTTGTGCCTCCATTATAACATTACAAGCTCCCCCCTGCATACATTGTCTGGTTGTCTAGGACCCGTACAAGCCGCCAAAACAACCGTCGTCACCTACCTGTAAGAGTCGCACATTGTTCGCAAGAAGGCGGCCGAGAATACCTCAACGTTTAAAAGATTTGAATTCATTGTTACTCGACTTCTCTTTCTCTCTCTTTTTTTTTTTGTTCTTCTTACCACGCCTTGAAATAAATATAGATAAATTGTAATCGTGATATCATCTCCTTTTTACCCTCTTACTCTAGCTTGTTTTGCATTTTTTTTAGCGAGGTGCATTGCTGCAATCGATACGCTAAAACCCTATTAAAGTTGTGACATTATTATTTATCTAGACATACTTATGTATGAATTAATATAGCTGATAAACACTTCATTTAAGTTATTTTTAGTAACAGCTTAACTTGCATACGATAAGATAAAGCCATAGTGTAATTTTGTCTGGGTTTTTTTTTTTTCTTTTTCTTTTTAGCGTATGCTCGAGAGTTTATTGGAAAGATATTCCTGGTCTTTTGCTGGCAGTGGCGGATATGTAACCATCTGCTGAGGTTGAGGCACCATGTAAGTGAAGTTACTTCCTCTCGATTAGATGATGTAATGAATATTATTATGATGATTTTGTGGTGCTAGTAGAAGTCTTAAACCTAACTTAAGCCTAATTAATTGGACCATGGAAACCATAGGAACCATTTGTCTTCAGGAATAATACCTATGGTACAGCCGGGAATCGAGCCCGGGACCTCTAGATTAGTAGCCAAGAATGCTGATAACTAGACCATGGGGTCAAATGGATTAATTAATGGTGTGTGTGTACAGTACACACACGCACACACATACACCCTTGCTCACACTTTCAATCAGGTTCTCTCACATACTAATATATACACACACTCACACTAGCTCTCTTTCACAATCGATCACCCACACACTCACGCCCACATGCACTCACGTCTTTTAACCATAATCTAAAAGTTCATTAGAAAGGCCTCATGAGTGTCTAACAGATGTCAGCACAAACTCAAATTTAATTAAAACTGAACTCCCGCCCCCCCCCTCCCCCTTTCCCATGTACCTTTCAGTATGCAATTGAGAATATTAGACTTGTACATGATTACAAATAAACTTTTACAATAAATTCGCCGTAAAGTGAAATCATTAATATAACATCCTAATTTAAAAAAATAATTATTTAAATCAATCAAACGTAATCAAAGCATTTCTTGGTGTCCACTAAAAGGCAAATAATTGAAGCTTGTATCCTCTTGTATTTGTTGGGACTAGTCGAGCAATCAACGTATATTTTGATTGGTATGTCTACACCTGATTAACTACCCACGAACCACCTTTAAAGGATACATATAATTATTCATAATTCACATTAGCACTATAACATCTTCACAAAACTCTAGATATATAACTGATAGACTCACGCGGCCATCCACATGCAAGTTAAAAAAAACCTCGCAAAATGTGTTAACAAAAACAAAATATAACTCTATGATTGAGCTAACCATGGTCGACGATCACGCCAAGCATACTGAAAAACGACGAAGAAAATACGTTTTATAAAAAAGCTGAGCTGCATAGCAATGTGTTCTGCAGTCACGCAGGGTCTCTGGCCCCCAATCAGCATGCATTCATCGGACTTTTTATTAGGTTCAAGCTAGGACTAATAATCTATTATGGCATACCCTAGTGAAGATTTTGCAGATACATATTCTAATATTATTATTATTAGCACCGCGTCTTACTACCCATTCGGTTTATACGCACTTACGTTAATGTGTAATGGTAAGGTGATTGTGAGATGAAATGAAGGACCTACAGTTTAACGTGCAATCCGAACCACGGCGGAGGCCTGGAATTCCTCACATTTACAAGATGTATTGTCAGAGGTGAAGGAAGGGTTTGGTAATCAGATAAATCTGTGCCGGGACCGAGGATTGAACCCCGGCCACCAGTACAGAAGTCCGACACCTTACCCCTAAACCGCCAGGTCACCCATATTCTAATAAAATTCTGGTAAATGATTTTTGTAATTTGATTAATGGGTTGTATCTCCCGCTAAATATTTCTAAAGGTGTAAGACAATATAGAACAACTAATTACAGTAAATTCAGGCTTATATAGATTATAAGCGTTGAATGCATACACTTGAAGATAAACCACTAGCAGGGAAACACAAGTAGAAAAACAGTCAATCGAAATTTTAAAAATAATGGAGATAGGAGGACACAATATCTCCTATTCATCCTTTTCTTCAAGGTTGCCTGTTGGTTGGGACTGGGCAGGGATAGAAAGAGAAAATTAAAAGCTTAGTGCCACTAGAGAAAGATTTACTATGGTTGGAAAACTCTAGCGATACTGTTGGAGAGATGTTCGTTATATATTTAAAAAATCAGCTTTGTTCACTAGACTGGCGACGTATTGGTGTAAATATGCTGGACGCAAAGCCCGAAATTGGCCAAAGGATGGATTTTTTGTTCAATCTTAGGATAGGATGTTTTAAAATGACCAAAGCCTGAAGTTCTATTCAATTTCGGGCTTTGTCCGTCTCCAAAGCGCCAAACCTAGGATTGTGCAATTACTAAAGGACCAAAGTTGAAAATACAGTCGTTAAGTTCTAACCTAACAACTGTATTTTCAACTAAATGCTAGGTTAGGTTAGGCTTTAAAACCAATTTGGTCAGGTGGTCTTGATAATTCAAAATGAATTTGTAATATTTGTTCGATTCTGTTTGTATATCAATGAATCCCGCTGGCCCTCTTGAATTTAAGAGGTTGCTTAAAGTTAGTCGCGCACCACCGGCTCAGTCTGGTCGAGAAACGAACTAAAATGTTATTTCAAGCTTTGGTCGTTTGGTAATTGCACAATCATAGGTTTGGTTTTATGGAGACGGCCAAAGCCCAAAATTGAATAGAAATTCGGGTTTTGGTCATTTTAAAATGTCCAATCCTAAGATTGATCAAAAAATCCATCTTTTGGCCGTTTTCGGGCTTTACGCCCAGCATATACTTAACGTAATGAATAGAGGTTAGCTTTTGAGCCGCTACGTGGTGCAACTTATTCTAATCATCATGGGTGTGAAAGCTTTGCACGCCCCTGTTTAATTAGATGGTATTATAATTACAATCAAAGAGAAGTATAGGGTGGTGAAAATAATATGAACTAAACGAGAAAGAAAGGAGAGGAAAAGTTAGTTCGGAGGTTTTGTGCACGCGTGGCATTAATCAATCTGCAAGTCTGTGATTCTCGCTTTCTCTCTACCTCTTACTCCATTCGTCCCCAACATACAGTAGCCCCATGACTTTTTTGGTGCTGACTGACAGCTCACAGCTGACTTCTGACAGTCTACATTCATATATGTAGCTAAATTTTGATTGTCAGAAGTGACAGCTGCTAAACACGTGTTTTTGCAGAACATATGGTTCAGCGTAGGGATACATAATTTGGTTTGGTAACTTTTCAAAGCCATCAACTGTCAGCTGTAAGCTGTCAGTCAGCACCAAAGAAGCAATGGGGCTACTGTACTTAGAATAAGCCCATAACGGTGACGTAACAATTGATAGCACGTGCTGTACATCAACATCCCATCCGATCTCTCAAGGGCAGACGAAACTAATGGTGGGCCTTGCCTTCCTACGTGACTTTTATCCCCTCTAACCCTCCTCCCACCTCCTTTCCCTTCCTACCCATCCCTCGATATTAATTATCTGAAATGGAAGGGGGAGGAGCGATTAATTAAAACACAACAACACTTTGAAAACTATTTTTCTTTCTGATTTGCTTGAACAACTCCTGTCTGATCGAAGATAGTTTGAAACTCATTGATTAGCATGCTGTAGGCGAAAAAGGGGTACAAGTCGCAACAAACTTACCACTTTACAGTCATAATAATATTAATAAAACTATTCAGATTAACATATACTAATTGAGTAAAAGCGCAAAAATTGTATAGTAACTTATACCTTCATATAAGCTGGCGTTTTATGGTAAAGCCATTTACGACTATCAAATATTAAGAATCTATTAAGTTACAAACCGTTTGTGAATGAGCACTGTCTAAAGTGCGTGGACAGTGAAACCGACTGCACATCTAGATAGATTCTCCACCTTTGTCAAAAACAAATAAAGGATTTTTCCAAAGGGGTGAAGGTATATGACATGTCGCTCCAAAAATTGTCTAAACATTGGATGTCACTAAAACAAGGTCCCACTCAGGATGACAAGATACCAATAAAATATATTATAGTAAATGCCTTTACAAGTTATTTAGATAGTTTTTTTTAAGTTAACAAATGCCAGTGGTTTAAATAATTTAATTGCCCTTTTTTGCGTCTAGAACAGGTAATTAAATATTTTTTTGAACCCATAAATGTACTAAATATATACACCACTCTTTGGTTCGTAACTAGGAGTTTAAAAACATACTGAAATGTTTAAAATAAGTTTGATTTTGAAAACTAAAAATATTTTTATGAAATTCTCTACATTATAAATTTGCTAATTACAGTTTTTATGAATTAATTTTTGTTGGGATTTTCTTACTCTATTAGTGAATCTTAATTATAGATGTTTGAAAGACTTGTTTTTTACTTTCGGTCTTAAGACGTAGTTAAGATGAACTCTGGTAGCTTTGACAGTTCGAATTCCGGTCAGATAGAGGCGATTAAGTTAGCCCTTGCATTCCCCAAAATTTAGTTTGGTACGAGGGCTTTTGAATTATTTATAAATGCAGTGTAGTTTTTATTTTATGAACCATGTTTTACTATCCTTTCGGTTTATACGCTTATGTACTAATTACTCTAATGATTTTAAAGATTAGGAAGGTTGTATTTGGATGAAATGTACCCGCATTTTCGTGGAAGGAAATTTGGACTCAGTGTAAATTATTGAAATAGTAGAAAATGCCTAAAGAAAAATAGTGTAAAAGTGTATTATTCAAACAGTGGATTGGTGGCGATAGGAATTTCACAACGGATGGCAAAATAATTTTTTGTCAGCCATGTTTCAAGGAGGTAAGTTATATTTTCAAAAGTAAAAATGAAATTATTAATTTTGAAAGTCAAGGTTTTTATTAAATATATGGTCTACTGTTTAAAAGTAAATCACGATTATTTACTATTGTTCAAACTATGTTTCATTTCTTATTGAAGGATTTCAACGACAAAGTGGAAATATTTACCAAAGCGTAACATTACGATCGAAAAAAAAAGGAATCTTAGTTCTCTTGTTAGGTGATGCTTTGTTAATTTGAAGAATCCACATATATTACTGGGTAAAAATTTCCATTTTTAATATTTAGGTAAAATTCGAGAAGAAGTACTACCTAGAACAACACAAAAATACTGCAATGTATATGAATAATTCCGGAAAGAAAACAGGATCTCAACAATTTTTTCCTAAAGTTAACGATGCGGATAAAATCCAAGAGCAATTTTCTGCGTATTTATGCTCTACGATGGTAGCTGCAAGCATTCCTTGGAAGAAGCTGGAGAATCCAGATTTCAATGCTTTTCTCAACAGATATGCCCACATGAAGATACCACACGAATCAACTCTGAGGAAACACTACTTGCATTCAATCTGTTTATCCGTAAGTTTTTACAATAGCAGTTTTTTTCTTTCTGACATTAAAAAATATAAACTGAATTGTATTGATTTAAACTATTTACAGTAAACATTATTTTTATTTCGTTTAAGACAGTTGAGAAAATCCGAGAAGATATTGGAGAATCATACATCTGGGCCACTGTTGATGAAACTACTGACCGCTGTGGCAGATATGTTGCAAATGTTGTTGGAAAACTAGACTCTACGGGTCCTGGGAAACCTCACTTGGTTGTTTCAAAGATGCTTGAGGCAACCAACAGCTCGACAATTGCCATAGTTGTTCGTGATGCTTTGCGTACGTATATAAATAATTGCACAAGATATACTGCGTTAATTTAATGATTCGCAGTGTTAGTCCTGTAAAAATTATAATTATAAATAAGTTAATTTGTTTATATTAGGTGTCCTGTGGCCATCAGAAAACAACGACTAAAGGTTTTTGGTGTTGCTGACCGAAAGTGCGGCCTACATGTTGAAAGCAGCTGAGAGCTTAAAAGTATTCTACACCAAGTTAATTCACGTGACTTGTCTGGCGCATGCTGTTCATAGGGTTGCAGAATATATTTGATCACGTTTTCCAAATATTAAAGCTATTATTTCCACAGTCAAGAAAGTGTTTTTGAAGGCTCCATCACGAATCTTTTCATTTAAGGCCGCCCTGCCCAACAAACCTTTGCCACCACAACTAGTGTTAACGCGTTGGGGTAAATGGCTTCATGCTGCGTTCTATTATGCAGATTACCTGGGTAACATTCAAAAGGTATTATATATTCCATTCACGGTAGGAATTACTCTCTGAAAGGTCTTTTTTTCCTACCAATATCCTACTATATAGTAGATTTATAGTAGGGAAAAAGGCCTTTCAGAAGTCAATTCCTATGGTGAATGGAATATACATTACACTATATTTAGGTGCGTTTCCAAATCAAAATTGCAGTGAGCGTTTACCACTAGTTTTATTGATTCTACCTGTCCGTCCACATTAATGGGAACAAAATATTAATTTAATGGTTATACTCGTAGAACCCAATATATTGAAAGAGTGGTGAGTTTTGATATACCAACCGTTTTGCTTGTAGGTAGTCCAAACATTTGACGAGGAACAAGCTTTTGCCATTACAGAAGCAAATGCTGCCATCTCCTGCTCAAGTGTCAGGGCGGATCTGGCATACGTAAAAAGCAATTTTGTAAATCTTCCTGGAGCAATCACAGCTTTAGAGGTGAGGGATTTGTCTCTTATGAAAACTGTGGAGATAATGCAGGGAATAGAAGAAAACCCGAATCAGGCTTCTGCCTCAGTTGGCACAGTCATCGTCGCCAAATTTAACAGAGTATTGCAGCGAAACCCTGGGTGGAAAGTGATGTCAAGTATTGCTGACATCTTAGAAGGACAAACTACATCACTCCCAGAAGTCAAGCTTAGCCCAACTGAAATAGCTTGTCTGAAGTTTTGCCCAATGACTTCATGTGAAGTTGAGAGAAGTTTCTCACAGTATAAAAACATTTTGTCAGACAACAGAACAAATTGTACACCTGAAAATCTTGAGAAGTATTCGATAATTAACTCTAATAGTAATTAATATGTGTTTATGGAAAGTGTATGTTGGATTTTAAGAGTGAATATTTTTTTTTTTAGTATTTTGGTCCCTTTTTTTCATTACTATACCTATTTTTTTCTTTTTAGTGCCTAATTATTACTTTTTTTTTAAACTTTATAATGCCTATTTATGTTCCTATTTTTGTGATTTTTAGTGCCTATTTGCCTGCCTTAAAAAAAAATTTTAGTACCTATAAATCCGCCCCCTGGTCATTACAGAGTATAGAACAATATTTGAAATAGATTACACATTGCTGGCAAAATCAATAAACACGAAAACAATGATTTATAAGATAAAGTATAGATCGTAATAAACAGTTAAAGGGTTTTAAAAAACGTGTGGGATCCTCATAAAAGCGTAAATGTATTTGATTACCCCTCTCCCTCTTGGTTCTCACTTTTAAAAACTTTTATTCACCCCATCTCCTTTATGGCCCATCTACAAGCAAATGCACCCGCTTGTCGGACTCGCAACTACGCAATAACATAATTTTGTCTGTCTACAGTAGCTTACGCAAACACAATCGTATGTGGGAACTGTCGGACCCACTTGTCGGGAGGAGTTGAACATTGTCCATCTCTTTCGTTGGCTTGCGTTCAGCCAATAAAAAACAAATATGGATGGACTACTAAAATTGAATAATATGAAGTTAATTTGTCTATGACAACAGCGCTTGGAAATGTATAGTAATGAATACAGTATTTTCAATTAAAATTATATGTATTTAACCATTTAAATATGTATATCTTATTTGAAAACATTAATATGAATTTGACTTTTATAGTCATCTTTGAGGTTTATTCCTATTGGTTGAAATTAGGTCTTATGACTTTTCATTGTAGACAGTTTATTTTGTATTTAATAGAAGCGTAATTACGAGTGCGTTTGCGATTGCGTGGTTGCGAGTCTGACAAACGGGTACGTTGGTTGTAGACGGGTCATAAATAGTTTCAATCTTGTAGGATAGCTAATAATTATTTTATATAATTTTAGAACTATCATATTATTACAATGCAAACTCTATACATTAGGGTTGGGACAGTGAGTATTTTTGTCTTTTAGAAGAAACTTAAAAACTCAATGATACTAATTTAAATATTAATTTTAAAGTGTGGTTTTTGTAGGAAATGATAAAAAATTAACAAAATCTTAATAAAGTGTCTATAATTTTCTTGGAATTTTGGGGTACAACTATTTTAAAACCATCGATGAAACTGGAAGCAGGAAAAGATTGCTGATATTAATTACATTTAAACCGACAACAATGATTATATGTTATACGTGTAGGACGCAACACTTTGTTAGGAATTGCAAGTAGGCCTATATTTAGTGCCAGAAATTAAAGTCAAAATGGAGAACACTCGTCATTGGATACAATGATGTGCATTGTTGCACTACATTAAGAGAGTTTAGAAACTAACTTAATTATAACATATTTTATCTAATCCATATACAATATATTTTAAAAATTGCATAAACTTACTTAACAAATCGGGAACAAAACCAGTCCGGGGATAGGTCTTATTTCGAAGACAAACCTCGAAATTCGAGGACGAATGGTCACTTTATCTTAAAACTTACCTTCAGTTCTTGTCTCCCTGTAGCTTCTTTTTTGAAATTTTGAAGATATAGTCTATGTATACATATTCAATGTGCTAAATTGAATGAAAATCACCAATATATATCACAAATAAAAATGACTTGGAAGTTATTTTTAGTTAAAATATGTATGTTACAAGTGTTAAATCGAATTAAAATCACAAATACATCACAAATGAAAATGTCTTCACATTTCACAACACTGCATCACGATACACTTTCTGTTCATTCTGCGCTGATATTCAAGGAGCTCAAAGAAAGAGAGATAAAACTTAATTAGAAAATGAAAATCTTTCACCATCACCATTTTGTGTTTGGACTAATCAGTGAGTTTGTCTGGTTTTCTATTACTATTATAATGGTAATACAATTGATATATATATATATTTATATAAATTCAAATTGTATGGCTGTATGATGATATTTTTGAAACATTTTAAAGTTTAGTAAGGAGAAATAATATAATATTTAATAATCAATCAATATGTTGTGATAACATATTGATTGATTCTTAAATATTGTATAATGATAGTTTTATGAGTTAGTTTCAACAGTAAATTTTCAAAACGAAATGGTGTTACTTTTCACTTATAGAATTACTATAAGCCTAAGCTATATCCATTTATTTGATAAAATTTGTAGTTGATAGATCAGAATGATATTCTACATTCTTATTTACATGTTATTAAAATGACCGTGCCAAATACATCCTCAAACGACATACCTGAGACAGGGACTCTTTCGGACGGCCAACCACCAATTGGCAGAATATCTGGCACCCGCAGTGTGGAACAATCATCCCATCTCAGGGCGCCTATAATCCACCACGGCCACACCCTCTGATCAGGCATATCTCTCTTTCTTACAATCTTACATTGAGAGAGAATTCGGACTGACGGATTGATCGGTCTGGTGAATGTTGGAGAATGAGTCAATGAGGCGATTTAAAATAGAATTAGACCATAAGAGATGGTAACCAGTGGAGAAACCTTATATGTATCTTATGTAGAGCAAGTGAACATTTTTCGTGATTGCTTTGAAAAAAAAACAGTCAGGGTCGTAGTTACCGGTGTAACGGTCACAACGGGACAAGTGAACCCTCCAATAGTGCGAACTTGATAAAAAATTAACCTTCCATAAATAAAATAAGTGAAATATGGTCATCAATAGTAATAAGTTCTGATTTGTACCTACAAGTCTGTATGTTTTCTAAATAAGTAAATTACAATAATTGGATTATATTTCTTAATAGACCAGGAGCTCAATCCTGATATTGTGCTAGACCGTATTTAACCTAGGTGGTTGAGATACAAAATTGACATAAAACATGGATAGTGGATTTGACTCCAACCTAAGAGGTTTGGGTTCAATTCAGGTGACCAGTTTCACTGGATGAGGGTCAATCCTAACATGTTGTATGGATAGTGTGCCTGATTCAAGCCTAGAAAGCACTAGAGGTGGTTTTTAAAATATAATTTTACATCCTCTCTCCAAGTAAACACTTGCTTTGATCAACCAACACTAATAAACCAATTTAACTAATGTCATGAAAGAGTTTTTTTTATCAGAAAATGATGCTCTTGATGATTCTATGACTTAACAGTAATATTAATAATGAAAGGAATAAGCATGTATTTTACATTATAATAACCCGCCTCGGTGGTGTAGTTGGCTAACGCGCTAGTCGTGTTGAGCTCGACTGCTGAGGACGGGGAGATCGAGGTTCGAATCTCGGTCGGGTGAACTGAGGGTGGTTTTTCCTAAATGTTTTTCCACTTTCCCTCCACGCAAATGCGGGTTCACTTATTCTAATTCAACCATCCCAATTCGTAATCCATTAGCGTAATTAGTACTTAAAAAGCGTATAACCCGAACGGGTAGTAAGACGCGGTGCTGATATTATTATTTTTTACTTTATAATAACACGATTTTAAGCATTTTAACCATTTTAGTGCCAAGTTTATATCAGATTCACACAAGAAGAGTGTGAGGCCTGTTCTATCTCATAATTTTTGTAAGGTTGCACAAGAATAATGATCAAACTGTTATTTATGAAGCCAATTTTCAATATTTTTTTTAATCTCCAGAGTGCTGTATGGTAATAATAATAATAATAATAGTAATAAACACATTTAACTAATTAATTTAAATAAAATTAAATAAATAAAAATTCCTAAAATTAAAGCTATTTCATGCATATTAAAAATATAATATATATATATATATTTATGTGTTTTTTAATAATATTATGTGATAGTACATTAATTTTTTTATGAGAAAATATAGTTTTGAGTATATATAACAAAAAAAAGAGATACCACTGGAATTGTTATTTTACACCCTACATTAGATATATCCGTTAATGAGCCGTACTGAGCCTTGTACAATAGCTACAGATTGAAATGCTTTAATTCAACATTCTGTAGTCCAGCATGTTTTGAATCTGCCGCCATTAGTTTGAGGGGTGGCCACCAGGACAGTGTTATTAGCAGTACAAACTACAAAGGCGCCAAAGTTGTTTACATCTTCAGCTGAGTGTTTTGGTTAGACAATTTTGATTTGGCTTGTGTTCTGGGTGTATTTTAGCACTTAATTATGCCTTCCAAGAGACCAAGAATTGTGAAAGGTGGTGTATTAATTATTATTTCCCGTTTAGAACTTTATTCTATCTTGTATGATACATAACAATTAAGTTTTTTAGATTGATATGTAAATCCAAGGGTATAGACATAAGGGGTAGAGGGTTCTAAGAAGATGAATTAATTATGTGGTCTGGTGCTTGTTAGGTCCCCAAGGGTGCTAGATTAAAGAGTTCAAACCTATACTATAGGCTGTTCCACCCTTAAATTGCAGTACAGGTCAGTTGCTAGATTGTATAGGCTTGAAGACAGTTTGACAATTATTATACTAAAAACTTAATCAAGTTATACAAAGTGTATAAACTTTATGTAATAAATTTTAAGTTTGGTTTGTGTCAATAATAGTGTAAAATGGTATTTATTAATAATAATAATAAACAGTTTAAATATACATCGCATCAAATAAGCTGTGATTAGTAAGTTAAGGTTTTAATTCTGGCATGTCAAACATAAGATGGTTTTCATAAATCATCAAACGCAAATTGTTTTCCTCTCATCCATCCATGTAAATAAGTGTGCAATTTCTTTAATAATAGTAATTCATCCATAAAATCATTATAAGAGTGATTATAACATAAGTTGTTTATAGCTTTAGTTTTGTGTTTATTAATAATTATGATTAATTCACCAAACATATAGGCCCGCACCAAAATAATGACCAAAACATAACACCATTAGCTCACAACTGGCAGAAATACTTCTAG
The DNA here is from genome assembly GCA_902141385.1 of Timema californicum. Taxonomy (NCBI): domain Eukaryota; kingdom Metazoa; phylum Arthropoda; class Insecta; order Phasmatodea; family Timematidae; genus Timema; species Timema californicum. The sequence continues at coordinate 24,579 of CABFOW010005446.1, read as the reverse complement.
ATATGTTTTAAACTGCTGTGTTTTGTTGTTCCAACAGGACACTAATTCACATTTTCTATTGTTATCAGTAGGGGGATTTGTTGGTGCTAAACTCAGCAGGGTTACGTTTATACCGATACATAATGTTACATCTGGCGCCTGTGCTTTGGCTATCAGAAACTTATACTAATTTAAATCAAAAATAAAAGGTCTTAATTATGAGGACAGTTCCTAAGGGTAAGTGTACACCAATATTTGCCTGGACCTATAAATAAATCATTTGACAAGACCAACTCCAGAAAATTAATATATTATTGGGTACATTTTATCTAAACTTTTTGAACATCCTGATTATATCAACACACAACATAAAAAAACCTAATACTAAGATAAACACAGCATTTGGTCCCCAATCTGACAATTTACTAATAATAAATCTTGCACCATGCCAAGAATGAAATTCATAAACCCAAGCTCATTTGGCACACACACTTCTTGACTGTGGTAAGGTGTTTTATTCATGACGGTGAATTTCGCCAGAATTCGAACTCCAATCTGATTACAAATGGTTTCAAAGTGTAATGAGAGTAAAACGCCTTAGACCAATCAACCACCACTATGGGTAGCTGGTTTCTTCACTCTAAAGTATATTATGGTACAATATGGTATATGGTGTTTTCTGGTATGATAAATTGTTGTTGCAGATGAAATATACTTCCAAATATTTAGCACTGTCTCAACAATTGTAATAAGATCAAGCCTATTGAACTACACAAATAAATAAGTATATTTGTTTCCATTTGAATGTAAAATTTACTCAACTTTGTTCATGTGGCCAATATTATCAATTTTTAAATCAATGGGGTTAACCGAAACAAATTTTTAGTTTTCACCATCCAGGGCCACCCTCAGGGGTGTACAAATAATGTCACACAGGTCCCTGCACTTGCTTAGCTGACAGAGGGAAAAACAAGTTGGGGTGGGAAATTTTTGCTCCCGAGCTCGTATAATGGGCTCCTTGTATAGGCAATCTAGCAAATATTGTCAATAGTGTTAAATCAAATAAAAACATAATCGTGTGGTTTGATTTAATTGAACGAGTAAAGCATTCTCCATTTTAATTCCACTGATTTGTATTTGTTTAACTGAGGTGAATATTTTTCACAATGACTTTTGAATGCATTAACCAATTTAATTCAAACTTGGCACAGTTCTTTGTACTTTCATACAGCTCAAGTTTGTTGGGGAAGAAAATCAAACAATGGGTTGGGGGAAATCAACCGTTATATTATAAAAACACTGCTTCAGGCATTAATTATTACATGTATTTACATTTTAGGCTATTTCCTCATATCTCATACAGCTGAAAATTGGTATAGAAATGCAAACTATTGTAGTAACATTTAACAAAAATTAAGTTTTTTAATGATCTTTTGGAGGGTGAGAAGTAAAGCAGATAACCGGGTGCCTTGCAAACAAAGTTTTCTCAGGGCCCCACATCTGCTAAGGGTGGTCCTGCCAACATCATAACACTATCTAATAGTGCGTTTCTCTTCAAGACCAGGCAGTTGGTAAATCGAGCTACATACACCGCAAATCTAAAACACCATCCCACATAACTGGAAGTTGCTATAGGCACGTAGTTATATTCAAAAATAAATTTGAACTATTCTTTAATTTCATTCACATAGTATATTCAGGAAAAAGAAAAAAGGTTTCATACAACTTCTTCAGGTTTTATTTTAAATATTTCAAGAGGTATAATGTTTTAACCTTTTTTAAACCGTGTGTGAAAGACTTTTCAGTCATTGTTCATGACTATAACTACATCCACCATAAACTTACTGGCTCTAGCACTTTAAACAGTAGAAGGCAGTGTGGTAAACTTTTCCAATTGTAGCACCATAAAATATATTTCCAAACAAATTAAGAAATCCCTGTGATTGTTTTTACTTTTGTTTATTCATTAAAGTAATGCATGATTTGAAATTTGAATTTATAATATACTTTTTACAAATAAAATATGTAATTATTTGTTGTTATTTATTAATATAGTACAATATTGTATTTCTTTGAGAAAGCATGATTTGTATCACAGCATAAACATTTAAAGCTAATTAAATAAAAATAAATGTAAGTATTATATTATGGAAGAAGGGTGAGTAACCAGTATCATTAATGTATTTTATTAGTGTTGTGAATTTAATCTGAAATATAAATTTACAATGAGTACAGAAGTCTTGAATAATTTTATTCTTATAGTGTTATGTAAAATTAATAACGCCCTTGCATTTTTTTAAATAGTTCCAAAATATAAGTTACTAGCTATAACATCTCAAAACAGTATGCATATTGACATATTTTCCTTGATTACCTTCATCATTGATTGATTCAAAAGCTATTCAGAAATAAAATTGTTTTACTATTCATGTATCAATGTTTATCAAACTGTAAAACTTCACAATTATTTTTCACCATTTCTTAGAACCTAGGCCTATTTGAGTTATATGCATTAATTAATTTTGCTAGTGGAGTTAAAATGAATAAGGTAGAATTTTAGATAATATACTTGCATTTGCACAAGGAGAGAATGGGAAGGAAACCATTTATAAAAAAAAAACTATGTACACCCATCAGAATTTGAAACTCGATCTTACCCACACCAGCATTCCAGTCCAACACAATATTTACACATTAGACCACTGATGTGGATCAGGCCATGATTAGGTTAAGAAAACTAGCTAGGATATACAAGCATCTACTGTGTTATCGTCAACGCTTTCGCTGCTAAAAAGGACAAATCATTGATTTATGTAAATTCTACCAAGAGCTCTGAGAAAATAGGTATTTCTAATTTTTATTTTAAAATAAACAAAATAGACATGTGAAAATTATTCAGACTTTTCCTGAGCATTAACTGGGGTAATTTATAAGTGAATGTGAGCCTTTTTAATATGAAACAGAATCAGTGTTTTGAAAATGATTATGAAAAATAGACCCAGTACCAGTGCATGTTCATCACCCAAAAATGATATTAGTGCCAGTTCTAGTGCCTTTTTTTTAATTAGTCCCTGTTTTTATTCCCTTCTCAGATACAAAAAAAATCAAATTATTTTTAAAATAGTGAATTTTGATTAAAATGATCACACAGAGAGATTAAATAAAGTTTTTTTTATTGTTATTTTGTTAGTCCCAATATAAAAATGTGAATATAAGTTTAGAAAAAATTCAGTCTTTATGGATGCAGTTTTAAATATATTGTTTGCCAGTTAATCTCTCTACTGCACCATGCCCTTGCCACTATTAGAGAAGTATGCTGCTGCAAGACTATATTAAAATACAGTGTTTATTTTTATTTCCACATAATGATATTGTGATTTTCTTATGACCCTTTTAATGTGTGTGTTTTTAGCACAACATCTTACTACCGGTTCAGGTTATACATGTACTAATTACGCTAATGGTTTTAGGGATTGGGAAGACTATGTTTATATAAAGTGTACCCGAATTTGTGTGGAAGGAAGGTGGAAAACCATTTTGGAGAAAAACTTCAGTACACCCAATCGAGATTTGAACCTCAATCTCCCCATCACCAATAGTCCAGTCTACTGCAAAAGTAACACATTAGAGAACACAGCCACTGAAGCGGGTTTTAATGTGTCAATTTATTATATATTAACTTTGTTATTTTATTGATATTTTAATTTTGTATTTCTCTTTAATTAAAACACTAGCCTAATGATTATAGAATTACCATTCTTAATTCCCAAGACAATATGGTGCCATCAGGTTTTCCCTTGTTTTCTCTGCCTATTTTATTGTATTAAGTAAAATGTTTACTTTCCAATTAATGTCTTAGAATAGAAGAAAATAGATTTTTTGCCAAACAATTTTTCTAATTACTATATTTACATTTTGATACAATTAAGTTCGAAAGTCTCTAAGTGACTTTGTGGGCAAAAGGTTATAAGCAGAAAAGCAATACTAGATAAACCATTGTAATTTTTTGATTGGTATGAGTTCAATAGGAATTGATTAATTCATTCAGGGGCAGTCAGGGCCGGATTTAAGGGAGGACAATAGGGGCAACCACCCAAGGGCTTATACAAATAAGGGGCCCTCACAAACGATTGTGATGGTAAAAAATCTATTTTGGCTCTATTGATTGCAGTCATGGTAGAATAGAATATAAAAAATAATTATAACTCCTTAGATAAATTTTCATTTATTTCTGACAAAATATTACTTACAAATAATTCAGACTGTGATTTTAGAAACTTAGACAACATCGCTAGATCGTAGCGAATCTAGTGGGTTCATATGGAACCATGCAAAATTGCTTCATTAATTGAGTCATCCCCACAAGTGTGTCCAAACCTGTGTATACAACCGTGGTATGGAGACAGCATTAGAGTATGACATTTTGTTCTTTTTTTTCCTTTATGGATTTTACTAATGTTTTAACAAGAATGACATACCTATATATTAGAGATGTCACGATACTTGTTTTTCTCAATTCCGATTTTTAAGTTCAACCTCGATTTTTTTATTCTTAAACAAACAAACAAAAATCCAAGCATCCAACCTCATATAAACAAATATATAGGTATTCAACTTCATAGCACACCAAAAACTAAAAAATGTTCATAATAATAAAAAATTAGTAAAAAAATCTATCAATTTTAACAAAAAATATATCAATTTTAACAAGTATTATGTCATCTAATCAAAATAATAAAATAATTAGGAACTTCATTATAGTAAACATGTATTATACCTACAAATGAAGCCTCATTGAATCAAACATTTTTAAACAAAAAATATTATTATTATTATTATTATTATTATTATTATTAGCACCGTGTCTTACTACCCGTTTGGGTTGTACGCACTTACGCTAATGTGTAATGGTAGGGTGATTGTGAGATGAAATGGAGGACCTACAGTTTAACGTGGAATCCGAACCACGGTGGAGGTTTGGCATTCCCCGCATCCACAAGATGTCTTGTCAGAGGAATAAAAAATAAATAAAAAAGGTATAAAATATAGTCATTTTGGATATTTACTAATATTTTTTATTGTACAGAAAATATTACATGCCTGATACCCTACTCTACCCTTAATGCGAAACTTGGACTCGAACATTTCAACCAACACATGGTCACTTGAAACTTTAATCTCACAATATTATAGGTATTTATTGGGCGCATTAAAAGTTTTAAAAATTGAAAATCAAAACAAAAAAAATCATATAACCTCAAAAATAATACAATAAAATTACGAATTTTATAGCAGAAATAAGAACACATTTCACACGTTAGCTCACCAGAAATTAGTGATTAAGTGTTTTGGCAACAATATATCGGACTATCTTCTAAATCTATTGAATTAAAATAAATATAACTTTTTCCCTCTATTTTTATTAAACTTTCTTCAAAAGAGCTAAATAAAACATTAAAAATTGAAAGTGACAAAGAATATAATTACAAGAGAGCAACCATCTTAATTTGATCGAAATATTGTAAATCTTGATATAACACATTATAATATATCAATTAATGATAAATATATCGATATATTATGGAAAATTTCCATCCCTAGTCTACGTATTATATAATATATCGATTGTGTATTTAAAATCGGTTCATGTATTCTGACAGTCTCACTTAACTTTTACTTTAAAAAAAGTGTGTCAAAGTTGTTAAGTTTTTACCTCTTGTTACTGTCATAATGTCAGGTCCTATTATCTCCTTATCTCCACAGCTCTCCTGGGGACAGTGTATGGGCTTCTTTTCACTTTATGATATTATACCTGTAGATAATTGTTCCTTCCCAATTAGTATTAAACTTGTCTTACATGCCATCCATATACCAATGCACACACCTTGGATCATTACATTATTATGTGTGATTGTGTGTGGTTGTTCAAATGAATATTATTTATAGTATGTATAGTTTTACATTTTTCTCTAGGCATCTGCTAACTATTATAAAGTTACTCGAATCAAACAAACTAAAAAGTATAAGAAGAATTTTTTCAAAGTGGTCCATGCATCACTATCATATAATGTTTATTTATTGGTACATTCAACCCAAAGGCTATTTACTTTATATCTAATCTAATGTAATAAAAATGAACCAGCAGTCTTATTAGTTAAAAGATGGAAAACCACTTTTAAAAAAAAATTGCCAACATACTTTCGCACTTTGTGTCACACACAATATATTATTATTATTACTATTAAGAACACTGTATTCTGTGGGAGTATTTAGTGTGTAGCCATGTTACATTCAATATGATTACCCCTTACACTTTATTTTAGTGTGTGGGTTATAGCTACACTATATATTATTATTATTATTATTATTATTATTATTAGCACCGCGTCTTACTACCCGTTCGGGTTATATGGACTTACGCTAATGTGTAATGGTAGGGTGATTGTGAGATGAAATGGAGGACCTACAGTTTAACGTGGAATCCGAACCACGGTGGAGGCCTGGCATTCCCCACATTCACAAGATGTCTTGTCAGAGGTGTACACTATATAAAGTAAGAGTGACATAAATGAAATGAAAAAAAAAAAATATTGTGCCCTACATACATACACACTAACAGGAATGACAGAATGTTGTACAGGTCCGGATTCAAGTATGTGGGAGCCTCAGGGTGGCATATAGTGTGGGGCCCCCATAAACCGATGTAAATTACATCATAGCATAGTAAAATGAAGCAGGCTACATAAAGACTTCATATGAAATGCTTGAGCCGGAACATTCTAGTTTAGAGGTGCTGGGCAGTTGTTGTTAGGTTGGTCTGATGCGTGTCATGAAAACCTTTCAATTTGGCACAACAAATACCTTTTATTAATTTAGATAAGCTTAGCTTAATTTTTCTAGTCTTACCAATTAGATTAGGCAGTTAGTAGCAAGAAAGGCTCGTATAATCTGAACAGGTAGTAATATGTAGTGCTAAAAATAAAAGAAATAAAAAAGTAGCAAGAACCGATGTGTTAATACTTCAATATTATAATCAAAGGAGGCCTCTACAAATAAAAATACTGTTAGCGTGGAGAGGTGATAGGAAAATCACAGCAATATTTCCTATTTTATAAACATGCAATAACTTTGTAAGAATTTTCAAGTAGCGGAGATGCGCGAAGTGTCTTTGACAAAGACATTTTCACTAATGAACCAGGATCAGTTTGGTAACTACTCGCTGGCTCGCTCATCTGTTTGGCCAGGCAGTCACTCAGTCACACGTGCACTTGTCAGTCTGGCCGAACTCTAAAGGTACCTTCACATCATATACGTTTAAATTATGTCAATATAACATCCTCCACAATTGACACTTGCAAAAGCGCATTGAAATTTGACCACTATGTGCGTTCTAAATAGATGTAAACACCAAATATCTCAAATTTAACACTTTTGGAGATAGAACACTTGCATTCTTGGGTGATGACTTCTACACCTAGTATTCTACTTAACTACCTCATTAAACCACAAACTGGCACTCAGAACGAACATAACAGACATCTGAATTTCAACAATTCTCAAGAGTAGCTGACTAAATTTGTCAGAGCAACAACAAATTGGAAAACAAAAATTGTATCAAAGGCACCGATGAGACAGTGGTACTGTCATCCGATTTGTGGAAACACTTCGAGAGGAACCGCCACTACACGCTGAAAGGGAGGCCAATGTATTAAGAGTTAGCGCACAAAATTTTAAATGATCAACTGGGACTTAAGTAAATCTTTCAAGTGTCTGTAGGATTTTTATTTTTTATATAAGTTGCATGCACATTAATTTGTTAATACCTCATTATTTTGTGCAGGAATAACATTATGTTAAGACACAAACAAGAAAGCATTTGAATAAAAAATAAGGTTTTTTTTCCCTTTCTTTCAGGGGTTTTTGGGGGCCCTGGGGCGATTAAATATGGCTCTGATATTGTATAGTTACTTCTTACATAATCTTGTTGAACACATCATAGCTACACCATAAACCATTTCATTAAATGCATTATTGTTAAATCCTCCATTTTAGAGAAAACTTTATTACATATTTTTATATAAGTTGCATGCACATTAATTTGTTAATACCTCATTATTTTGCGCAGGAATAACATTATGTTAAGACACAAACAATAAAGCATTTGAATAAAAAATTAGGTTTTTTTTTCCTTTCAGGGGTTTTTGGGGGCCCTGGGGCG